>JAJJMC010007738.1:1030112-1304718 GCA_023531435.1 Papaver californicum
GACTAAGCATGTTATAGACAGTAAATTCTTCATGGAATTTCATCAAATAGTGACTAAGAATATTACCTTAAAGTGTTTCACTTTATAACACTTGGCGGCATTCCATACACTTTTGTGCAAGCTCAACCCCTTGTAATACATTTTAAAGTTCTTGAACATATGCCTGCATATGATTTTAACAACCACTTGGTTAGAAATGAATTAACTAATATATGTCAAAAATGATGTAACATACAAGTGTTAGTTAGTTACCTGAAACAGAATCTATGAGGTGAAGTAGGAAACAATTCCTCAACCGCTTCTCTCAATCCCTTCTGTCTGTCAGAGATAAAGTTAATTGTGTACTCATGGTTAGTAAGCTTTGGCTTCAGGTCACTGAGAAATATTTTCCAATTCTCTTCACATTCATTTCTACACACCATGATTCCCAAGGGGACCAAACCATTCTGTGCATCGAGTCCTGTTGCAGCTAGAAGGCAGCCACCAAACTTGCCTTTCAAATGACAGGCATCCAACCCAACCACAGGCCTGCACCCACTAATGAATCCTTGCAATGCTAGATATGACTGACTCAAAACAATTATCTTTCCTGCAAAAAGATAATAAATAACTTGTTAGTTCTTTAAAGCACCAAAATCAGAGAATAACAACAAACAAAACGAAGGTACAGACATTACCTTCCATAAGTAAAGTTTTCCACAGACCTAGGATTAGTCTTATTGATCATATCAACCATACTTGGAACTAGTCTGTAGCTGTCATCATAGCTTCTATTTCTCATTTCTAGTACAGTGTTCCTAGCTCTCCAAGCAACATTATATGAGATATCAGTGTTATGGCTGGTCCAGAACTCATCTTTAATCTGTCTTTCTTTAGGAATTTCAGCTGTAGTAGAAATTTTCATCTTCTCAAGTACATGTGATGCAACAAACCCAGGATTTGCACTCACATTCCTCCCAAGTTTATCACCTATACAGTTATGATTGTCACTGAATCCCCTAATCTTGAAGGTCTTCACTCTAGGCAGTTTTCTTGCATAAATGAAAAAACTGCAGTTGTATGTCTCTTTGAACTTGCACACTACTCTAATTCTCAAACTGTCACTCTTGAGAAACTTGTACTGCAGTTGATTTCTCACAGCATATCATCCCAAAAACATCTTGAAATCTAAGTTGTCACTAAACTGTAGTCCAACTCTTACTTCACCATCCGGTATGTCCTCAACCTCTTCAAATTCAGGAAATAGTTCTCCTTCCTCTCCCGAATCATAGATAACTTGAGAGACAAACTAACAGATTATAAGTACAATGTAAACAAGTACCAAAATAAACATAACTAACAGATTAAGAAAATACAAAGTTGCGTACAACAAAGCTACAGACAACAAAAGATAATACACAGCTGCATACTACAAAAGATAGTACACAGCTACAGACAACAAAGCTACAGACAACAAAAGATAATACACAGCTGCAGACAACAAAGCTACAAACAACAAAAGATAGTACCAAAATAAGATGCAAGTTTAAACCAATGTAAACATGTACCAAAATAAGCATAACTTGGACAAAAGAAATGTTAATTTTTTTATAGAACAGTTGCAGACTACAAAAGATAATACAATTCTTCATAAAGTCTTTGAGAAAAAAAAAAAAGTTAAGTAATTCATCACCATTACATTGTCCAGCTGCATGAGTAGTAACACCACCACTTTTCCCAGCAGGATATGATTCACCATATCGGCAACTCTGCAGAAACTCAGCAAAAGGCAGATCCACATCATCTTTATTTTCATCATCTATGGGAGTACTTGGGTCTCATCTATTGGATGACATTCATCTTCACACTCATTAGCCAACTGGACATTCTCCACCTGACAAAGCTTAACATACTCTTCTACATCACTTGCTTGAGTACAGGCTTGACCCCATAAAACATCATCTTCAATGCCATAATAAACATCTACACCTTTACCCTTAACCTTATCATCACCAAAACTAGCTTGGGTACCAACTATTTCCTTGGTCTTGGACTGTTCAACAATTCTAGGGCTTCTCCTTAGTGTCATTGGTGATTTGGAAACAATCTTTTTAGGTGTTGAATACCTAAGTAAAGCTGGGTTTGAAACCCCAGAAGTTGTTCCCATATCATCACCGACAATAATATTCAAACCCAACTCTACAAAACCATCGACTTCATTCACTTTCGCACCATTCCACATAGCTAGAAAGTCAGAGTCATTTATTAAACTATATGGAAAACATTCATCAATCCACCAAAGAAGGTCAACATATTCACTCTCTTTAAGATTCAACATATCATGTATTTTATTCCTAAACCGTAAAAGACTAGTAATATCAATATCTAGATTAGGAAAATCTATCATTTGTCCAGTATTAATCATTGTGACTCTAACATCTCTATGAGTGTATTTCATTTGTACATTACTAAGACCCCTGCAAAGTATAAAGAAAACAACTTCAGAGAACATTCATGTGATAAACTTTAAAAAAATAAATCATTTAACATTCATTGCATAACTTCAGAGAACATTCATTGCATAGCAATTAAAAGTGGTGTAAACAAAACAACTTCAGAGAACATTATGCTTCGAAAAAAAAAATCAAACAGATGTAAAAAGCAATAGATTAACCAGATCAATATCCTGGTAGGTGATAACATAACATGAGTAATCAAGTGATGTGAGTAATCAATATCCTAAAAGATGTTAGATGAAACATTTGAAGAAAAGCAACAGTTGAAGAAGAGCTAGGTCTGAAAAACTCGCAAAAATGAAATCATTTGAATCTATAACTACATAATCCATTCAAGCAGAACATATAGAAAATCTACAAAACAGCAGTAAAGAAGAAAACAAAAGTTGGGGTTTAATTACCTTTCATACACGTCCATAAGTACTTCCATCAGTAAAGAAGATAGCTTGAAAACCTTCAGAATCCGAGAGAGAGAGACATTTGTTGGTATAATGAGCTGCAACAAACAGATCTACAAAAAGCCCCTACAAAAACAATGATAAACCCATTAGAAATCATAAACAGAATCACATTTACTTTGAGAACCCATGAACCCTAGAAACTAATTGAAACAATTTTAAATATTTTTTTATCAAAACCGAGTTTCACCCATCAATCACAGATTATTAACAAATCTAGAGGAAAAAAATCAACACGCAAATCTCGATTATTACCTTCTCTGTCTGAAGTTTATGAGAAGATCATGAAAGAAAATCAGAAAATAGTGAGAAGAAGGAGGCGAAAGAGAAGAGGGAGGCGGTGAAAGTGAGAGTTTCTTCTCAAAGCAGCGCCGAAAAAGAAGGAAAGAAAGAAATGAGAGAAAAAAATGAGAGAAAGAAATGAGAACCCATGAACCCTAGAAACTATTGAAACAATTTTCAATATTTTTTTATCAAAACCGAGTTTCACCCATCAATCACAGAGACAACATACAAATCTAATAAATCTAGAGGAAAAAAATCAAAAAAATCAACACGCAAATCTCTGATTATTACATTTTCTGTCTGAAGATTATGAGAAGATCATGAAAGAAAATCAGAAGATAGTGAGAAGAAGGAGGCGAAAGAGAAGAGGGAGGCGGCGAAAGTGAGAGTTTCCTCTCAAAGCAGCGCCGAAAAAGAAGGAAAGAAAGAAATGAGAGAAAGAAATGAGAGTTTTTAAAGCTAGGGTTAGAAATGAGACTTAATCTCGACCCTTCATCTATATTGCTTTAAATCACGACCGTTCGACATATTAGGGTTAGAAAATGTTAGAAAGGGCAAGAAGGAAATTACAATGTCGCCACATCAGCGTATAAAGTTAATAACGGTACAATGGATGGAAAGTTAGTATGGGGACTGTTTTTGTAATTTTGAAAAAAACGGGGGTATATATGCTAATCGGTCCTAAATATGGGGTTATATGAGAGTAATCCCCTATATTATTTCGGTGTGATCCTATTTCGTGAATTGATATCCCCAGATTAAATCCTTGTAGCCCCCAAATGATCCCTTTTTGAGGGAGGTAAATCCAATATATTCTACTCCCTAGGGGTGTATATCCCTAGGGGTGTATATCAGTACGAAAAACCCTGATAAAAACCATAGAGAAACCCTGAAGGGCCTGAATCTATAGAAATGAAGAACTGATTCGCCTCCACTCCCTCCTTCTGGTTAATCAAAACCTCAAATTTGATGTGCTAGACGATGTGGACAGTATATAAAACCCTACGAAATGTTTGTCCAAGATTAATGGCAAGTATTGTGATTGACTCATCTAGGTTAAGTACCACCACGGATCATTTCTTGTCTCCAACAAAGTTTTGTTCTTGTTTTAATGGAAATCGAACGATGTCAACATCATCAAGAGGGCGCGGGATGAGGAGTAAAGTTGAAAGTTTGATGAGGAGAGATGTAGGAAAAACACAGACGGAGATTCGCCGAGCGCGGAATTTACGAAAGAAATTAATGACTGAAGAGGAAAGACTCATTTGGAATCTTCGTAGAGTATGTTCTCTGTTCATTTCTTGTTTTTGCCCATTATATTATGATTCTTATTTTTGCGTGTGTGTCGAAATTTGGGGTTATACTAGTACAATTTGATTGTGGAAGTTGAACTATTTCAGTGATTAAGTAGATTAACAAATTTTAGATTAATGAGCTAAGAGCCCACAATTAATAATTCGGAAAGTTGGGTGTGGTTGCAGTCTGATACATTTGGTTAATAAAATTTTAATGATTTATCAAAAAGAAAAATTCGGAAAGTTGTATGCAATGTTCACATCATTGATATGATAATGCCACCGGAGGAATATTTGTGGATATCGCAGTCAATTTATAATGCCTATATGTAGCATGGATACCTCGTCCTTGGTAGTTCAGTTTATTGTTTTATTGGTGTATTCTTTTAACTGCAGTTTGAAGTAAGAGACTTGACACAAAATTTGAATGCTTTTTGTTCTTTATACTGTTGTTCCTGGGTTGGGATTTCATGTAGTGTTTGTTGTTTGTGAATGAAGGCTAAAAAGAAGGCGGCATTGCTCCAGCAAAGACTCAAGAAGTATGAGTTACCAGAGCTACCACCTCCTAGACATGACCCAGAACTGTTGACACCAGAGCAGCTTCAGGCATATAAGAAGATTGGTTTCAGAAATAGAAATTATGTACCAGTTGGAGTCCGTGGAGTATTTGGAGGTGTTGTTCAAAATATGCATCTCCACTGGAAGTTTCATGAGACCGTGCAGGTTTGTTGTGATAACTTTCCCGAGGAAAGAATCAAAGAGATGGCCAGTATGCTTGCTAGATTGAGTGGTGGTATTGTTATAAATGTACACGATGTCAAAAAAATTATTATGTTCCGTGGGAGAAATTATCGGCAGCCAAAAACGTTGATACCTGTCAACACTCTTACCAAAAGAAAGGTAGTTATTCTTATACTCAGGTTTGTTTTACCTCTCTTGCCGAAAATGATCAGATACTTGAAATGTGAAAGTTTGCTTAAGAAACCTTCCTCTTAAGTAAATGAGAACAAACATACTCTTCTTCTTTCGTTTTTTGAAAATATTCAGGCATTGTTTAAGGCAAGATTTGAGCAGGCTCTTGAGTCTCAAAAACTAAACATAAAGAAGATTGAACAGCAATTACGACGTAAGGGTGTAAATCCTGAGGACCCAGTTGCCATGGCCAGCATTCAGAGGGTAGCTTCAACATTCTTTAGTGCAATTGACGAGAAACAAGGAACCCCTTATGTCTTCCATGGGGACAAAAAACCGGTAGCCAAGCATGATAACAGGGAAGATGAGGACCCATTTTCTGAGGAACAGGAACAACAGCAGCTCGACAAATTTATAGCAGATATTGAGGAGGCTGCAGAACAAGAATGGGAAGCCGAGGAGGCTGCAGAAAAAGAAGAGACTTTTAGGATGAAATATTTGAATAGAGAAAAGTCAGAGGGGAGGATCAGAAGAATGAGTGGGGGAGATTCAGGAGATGAGAGGGAAGGAGGTGGAAGAAGGGATTGGGACGCCAGTGATAGTAGTAGTAGGGCTAAGACTCATGATACACATAAATGGGATAGTGATGAAGAAGATGATAACAATGTTGGGTCGTCAGGAGATGACGAATGTGATCATAATGATCTCGACAGTGGTGAAGATAGTTCTACTGAGGCCGTTAACAAGTTCAAGGGATCAAGGACTTTAAACAGGAAACAAAATTTGAATTACACGGCTGACATCAGGGAAGGCTGTAAAACATCTTATGGGTTAAAACCAAGAGGAAAGGTATCTGAACCAGAGGATAATTCAGGTGATTCGGAAGAGGAATCTTGGGGTTCAGGAAGAAATAAAAACAGGAAACAAGATATGAGTTACAGAGCTGAGAACAACGAAACTGACAAGACACTTAGTTGGATAAGACCAAGAGGAAGAGTATCAAAAGAAGACTCTGAATCAGAGGATATATTAGGTGATATAGAAGATGCATCATGGGAGTTAGATAGTGATGAAGAAGACAATTCAACTGTGGCCGAGCAAGCTGGTTATGAATACTTAAACAGTGGTGGTGGTGATGATTATGACTCAAAGAATAATCGAATAGATCAAACAAATGTTAAACCAAAAATTAAGACACCTAAGCAAGTTGATGAGACTTGGGACAGTGATTAACTTCTGGGTAAGTGCCTTGATGGCGAGACATATTTTGATGTGGGTCATTCTGAGAGTAGAGGAGACGCACATCTAGTTATCGAAGCCATGCAGAGAACCCAGAAACAATTTTTGTTAGAAAAAAGATTGTTGATTTATATATAGTTTTCACCAAGTAATCCAGCATTCTCTTCTTTGAAAATCGATCAAGATAAAGCTTTTTATTTATGTACTGTTATCTTCATAAGTAGTCAGTCTAACATCAATGTTGTTCAAGGATATAAAATGAAATAATAACACTGTTCTGACTTTTTAAGATTGCTTGGGTTCTTCAGAAAGCATGTTTTGGAATACTTGTTTAAGCTCTCCTGGAGAAACACCTGAAATTGGAAAGTGACGTTCATCACCCTAATTTATTTATTTTTGATCTACAAAGAAAGTCTAATGATAAAAAAATGAAGAGGTACAAAAGGCTTGTACCACCCTTACAAACAAGAGAAAACAAAGAAAAATAAAAAAAGGAAAAAGTGATAGACTACTTCTTTCATTACATGAATTCAAAATATAACTTAGGCCAGTTTGTCGTCACCCTAATTGTACCAAACCAAGATTTAACAAGTTTCAGTCTTCACCTGACCATTAGGTCTTGGGTCTCTGGACAACCTTCTTTGGACTGCCGTAACTTAATCAAGTACAAGTGTTTGGCTCCACCTTAACACATCATGACTGTTGGAGCTCCAATACTAAAAAATAAATAAAGGGTGCAAGTACAACCCCAGACAATTAACATGGGATGTTTTATTCTTGAGAAGTAAAAGAAAATTATCTTCAAGGAATATGCTACGCTTAACACTGATAAAAGGTGCGAGTTTTTCCAAACTATTCGGGAAACATGTTACTATACATATATGGGTTGATTCGAGAGCGTGTTCGTTTAGAGGAAATAAAATCACTTCCCAAGACCAATCATAATTGGTAAATAGTGATAGAAGAACAGAATACGGAGAAATTAAAAAACCACGTGTCGTAGATTTTGGATTTCCATTCGAAATATAATTCCTAGGAATGTGATTTTTTCCCCACCATGTTCTTATTTCTTCCCTGATAAGAGAAAGTCGGGATTGCAGACGAGAAATTATGCAGATAGCAATGAAGTTTATATGTATGAACCAGAACGGGTAGAGTTTTTGGTTCCAACTGTTTAAACCGGTTAATCTGGAAAATATAACCGACATATACAAGTCTCAACAGTTGATTAATAATAATAATAATTTTTAACGTTTAAGGTGGTGATTTGATTATGTATTTACTAATCAAATGAAAGGGAGGTTTTAAAGACAAGACTTGGGAGGGGTCCCAAAGACAACTCAAAAACTCCTAATAAAGGAATCATACTTTTCTTTGTTTTGTTTTCTTTTCTTGTTTGGAATTGGTTGGGGTTGAATACTAGTCTGAGATACAAAGCAATTAAAGAAATTCCATCACAGCACATGACAACTCCCCACAACAATAATGTTATACACGTCTTTCTTTCTCATCCCCTAAATAGACAGCCCATTTCAAAATTCATTCTTTTGTCTATCAAAATCACATCTCATGCATAACGTATTACTTGTGAAGAAGAATTGGATTACAGATTGGATAGTAAAGCTAAATTTCACAACCTACTATTCTTCTTAAGTGGATTTCAGGTTAAAAGGAACTTTATTTGGTCCGCATAACAACCCGAATTTAAATCATAAATGTTCCTTCTACTGTAGAGGTACCTGCTGAAACCAGAATAACCTAAAAAGACTTTGATTTCAAAACAAACTGAAACCAGAATAACCTAACAAAGACCTTGACTTCGACTTCGACTTCAAAACAAACTGAAACAATGCAAGATACTGCGCAAGAGTAAGACTACTAATTTCATTCAACAGTCCTTATCTCTTATTCTATACATAGAAACAATACAAAAGGCTGGCCAGCTAGATTACCTCTCTGGCTCTCTCTCTCCCCTCTCTCTTTCTATCAGTTTAGATATATTCAAACTTGTACTGAAGTTTGGTAAGATATGGATGAAGTTGAACATACAACCAATTATCTATCACAACAAACTACAAACTTAAGTTTACAGTTTGAATAATGAAGAAGAATGCAGCAAAAAAATGTAGCAAGACGGACAAAAAAAAATAAAAAATTAACTATCTTAATATGAGAGGGAGCATTAACGAAATTAGCATTATCATGAAATGGAGATGAAATCAACCAGATTGTACAAAGGCAATAGTGAAGGGTGGAGACCATTTTGCTGTGTGAATATGTATGAATAAGTTAATCATAAAAACAACAAAATTCCCGACAAAAGAATGGTTAAGAAAATCTCAACCAGGATTGTTTTTCTTTTCCGTTCACATTTGGAGTATATCAAAAGCCATACCAACAAGTGAAAGCTTTCCTCAGCAACTCTTGGCTATAAATCCCACAGTATGATCCTTGTACAAAGTGGATGACATCACCACCTTGAAAGAAACCAAGACCTAAAAAAAGAAACAAGGGCAATATACAAAAGCTTTACCATGGAAGTTCAAGAACTCATCCATCTCCCCCCCAACTTTCTCTCCAAAGAATGTCTAAAAATTAGTTGGATAAACAACATATCCATATGCACACAAAAGTCATTACTTGTTTAACAGGATCCTCTTCTCGGCACGGCGATCAAACAGTTCGCATACCAATAACTCACTACAAACCAGGCAAACCTAGACCTGCCAGCGAGAGACTTAGCCACTTTCTCTTTTGCAATTTCCCGGTAATAGAAATTTATACTTATCAAAGTTATTCAAAACATACGCTGGTAGATGAACTGCTGAATATGAATGTGGAATTGGTCCCAATTTCCCAATTATATCCTTGAATGTGTACTCCTCTGGAAGCATGTCAAATAGGTCTTCCCCTTTGCAGATCACATCTTGAACCCTTTTGGGATTCAAGTAACGGGAGAATCTGACTCTATCGAAATGACTATAAGCTTTCATCTTAAAGATGAACTCACTGATACGCCGGAAGCAAAAGCTGCAATGCCATCCTGCATCTGAGAAGATAGTGTCTGTCTGTCGATAATGTGCATACCTTGTTTTACCTGTCTGATATACATGAACTGAAGCTCTCCAGCTCTTATTATCCACGAGAAACTCAAAAGAATACAAATAGTTATTGAGACGGAGATGAAGTATAGGTGGAATATCATCACACCATCTGAGGAGATTGATTGTGTGTCTGCTCGGGATCTCGTCGACATCTGACATTATCAGCAAGTCATCATCCATTATACCTGCTACTCTAAGAAGCTGGTCAAGTGCTACTCTTTGATATGCCTCCTCAACAAATGGGTTCTCCCCTTTTCTAAACCTTCCTCCAACAGTCCCATAAGTGAGCCGATCCTCAATAAATTTAAACTCATCTCCCTGACTAGCAAACACCAGCGGCTTTGGCAAACCAGTAAACGTTGAATTTGATTCCAAAAGAACAAACTGCGTAATGTAAGGGTACAACTCATTCCACCGAACTTGCAGTAGGTCAACCTCATTACTGAACAACACTGCATCAAAAACCCGCCTTGGAGACTCACGAATTCCCCACCCATGAAGCTTGCAGAGATTCTCCATCGACACATTTTCATGATAATAGTGTGGCATGTCATGGAAAGGTTTAGGAGGTGATTCCCATATAGGCCGTAAGAAATATGAAATCTTCTGTCCATGTAAATACATACCAAGGATGCAAGTAGGAACAATAATGAATAGAAGAATATACGCCTTCATATCTAATCCCCGCATAATACACCGTAATCTAGACATGCTTAAAGCTGCTTGAGTTGATTCCTGCAAATCAGCGCCAAGAAAAAAAATTAAATAACATGATACAAATAAATAGAAATCAAGCATCAAAAGACCCAACTTGTAACGTCTACTGAATTCTACTAAAACCAGTTTATAAGAGTTTCTATTATTTCTCCAAAAAGCATATGAGAGAAAGACATTCCAATAGCAAATTTCATGACAGAATTGGGTTTTTGAATACCAGAAATCTGAAATCAAAATCTATTCTGCCTACTCAAACAATAGAATTTGTAAATAATTTTATTTATTTTTTTGCAAATCTACAATAGAATTTGGGAAAATCATCACCATGAACAAAGAACTTAACCAATTTCATGTTCATTAGGAGTACCACTAGAACATCACAAAAACAATTATAATGGCCCAATTTCACATTCATCTAACTAAAAGAAATAAAAAAACCAATTCGAAAATTAAAAGCAGATCCAAAAAGAAGATTTAATTTGGGAATCTGTTTTTTTATAAAATCATCTCATCATACCTGGCCACAAACATCTGCACATATATCATCAGTCTTTTTAGAACAATAATACCCTCCTCCTTCTGGCATCATTACCACCACCAAATCCCTAACAAAATCCTTCCTTTCTCTTTGCAAATTCGATAAAAACCAAATATTGTTCTTCTTGTTAGGTCAGATCAACAAAATGGTTATCACCCAACACCACAATCTGACCTAAAAAACCTAAAATCAAGAGCTTCAGATGTTCAAATCTCTGTTATTTAGACCCCACTAAATCTCTCTTACTCTATATAATAAAATATCAAGAGAGTTTTCGAGAGAATATGAATTATAGCCGTTTGGGTTTCTTTTCTGCTTTTAATCTCACTTCCAAACCCTTTTACAACTCTAAAAATTTCCTATAGAGAAAGTAGGAGAAGAAGAGTTTGTTTATTGTAGGGAGAGAAAAGTACTAGAGAAAGAGAGAGAAATGAACAAAATCGATTCTTAAACAGAAACTTAAATTTAAATCATAAAACCCTAATTTTTTATAATTATAATTAAATGAATACAAATTTTAAGACAAAAGCTCTGTGATTGCCACTCTGTAACGGCAGTTGTATGTTAATTCAAAACCCTAATTAAATATTCGAGGGATTAGTATTTTTACTATCTTTTTACTTGAAATGCCCTTTGTTACTTACTAACGAAGATTCCAAAGCCCCTTTAACAAAAAAGGTATTTTGGACATTTAACTTGGTTATACGTGTATGAAGAAGATGTCTCCACACACGTTGATTGGGTTTAGTAAGTCTAAGACTTTTCTACGACGGGGAGAACAATAAAAAGCATTCCTTTTTCAAACTTCAGAAAATCCGAATGACTAACAACTCTTTCTAATGTAAATTCTTTTCAGCGGTTTTGAATTTGATTAAAATAAGTATTTGTATTTTGCCTTAAAACAGATAGTTGGCCCTAAGACCCAGGAGGAGAAACAGTAAGCAATAAAATTACATTAAACATTTGTTTGTTCCATCAAAAACGAAAACACATTTGTTGATTGTTCTCAGAGTTTGAAAAGCGATCGTTTTTTTACAAACGGATATTAAAATAGTCACGTCTATAACTTATTCATAAAAATTAAATAACATCGATAAATAAAAAAAGTGATTAGTGATATTATTTAGATCCGTTATAACCATTTTTACATACGTTATTATTATTATTTTAAAATTAATTTTAACGTTTTTTTTTTTCTAAATAACTTTTTAACATAAATTTTTTAGACCGTTTTTCTATTTTCACGTCTATTATACTGGTTTCTGTAATGTATTTGGTTGTCTTCATTAGCATTATCGTCATCACATAACCATATTCTTCTTCATCATCATTACGATTATCTACTTCGTATTGATACCAATACTGGACTTATATTCTTCGTTAATTCCTCGGATATCTTGGTCCGAACGATCCACGTTGTAATGGAAACTTTATATGGGATTTCTATTTTCATAACCTTGTATATTGTCTCCAAACGACAGATTACCAAAGTCGTAAACAATGTTACTCGTCGGTAATCTTTGATATGAGATTTCAACTTCTGGATCTTCCCAGTCATATGGTGGAAGGAGAGGCTCTGGGTTATTAGTTGTTTCCTCTTCCAACGTATTTAACCAACATTCTTCTTGAGGTAAAAATGGTGTTTCTATGGGTCATGGACTCATGAATACGAATTTTTATTAAATATCCATAAATTTATATGTAAAAAAATCAAAAACAATTAAAAAAAAAATAAAAAAAAATAAAAAAAAAATGTAGTAACAACATTATTTAGACCTGTTATAACCGCTTTTACGCATTTTAAGACCGTTAGATATGAATTCCATATCATAATTTCTTTTTGTTATTCTATTTAATCGTTATCACACCCGTTATTTTAAAAAAACGTTAAAAAAATATATTTTTTTCCTAAATAACGTATTTTTCCCCAAATCGTGCTCGCACCCATCAAAATACGTTATAGCGGTCACGGTCATAGGTCGTGACCTGACTTGTGACCTATTTTTCAAACCTTGATTGTTCTTAGAGGAAAATTTCCTTTATTGTGCATCCCGTGGGAAAAAAATGGTAGTATACAGTTGTAAATGGGAAACTAGATTGTATATTGGGCATATTAAGACAATGGCCGTGTGGAAAAATCTAATTAATGAACTAACCCCGTATTTTTTAATTTATTTAGATTTCCATACTGTTAGGAAAACCGTAAGGACCCAACAAATGAGTAAAATGTCGTTTATTTAGTCAATTTCTCATCTGATGGGAAGATATATTCATGTTAAAATTACAAAGCTACTCATAACTAATCAACGGTTTAAGATGAGTTTCTTTCATATGTGACAGTTAGATTCTTTAGAAACCCTAACTTCCCATTAATCTCCTCTCATTCGTCTCTTTTCATCCACTTCACCTTCACCACTCGGAAAATCAGAGGCTCCAACTTTTCACATATCTCTATCTCGTTCTTATTCAACACATAAAAAATCATCACCATCAAATCATCATCGTCATCAACATCATCACCACTGCCTTCAGCTTCTTTAAGTAGTGAGGGTTTCTTCAAAATAAACTAGAAAAGGTACAACAAAAGCAATTGTAGTTGATCCACTATCTCAAACACTTCAATCATCTTCTAGTCTCCTACAAGTTATCCAAAAATCTTCTCTCAAATTCAATCATCGGGTTTTCAAGAAGCGGCTTCCGTAGGTATTCATAGTTTTTAAGATCTTCGTCAACTTCAATTGGGTAAAACATGAATGGTTGATCATATTCGTAACTGTTGGTTTAAAAATCCTTAAATTTAAGACAATAGGTTAGTGTTATTTTTTCTTATGCATATTTCTTAAAACTTAAATTAATAAATTAGGTTTCTGAATACTAATTTGGGTATTTTTCTTAATTAGGGTTCTTTAGGAATTTGGGTTTTCTTTAAGAAAAAGAAGATCGTTTTTGGTATATTGATTTGTTTATGATTAGATCTTTATTGAAATTCTCAGGGCTCAATTGAAAAGAATAGGAAGTCATATATATGAATTGTCCGTGAATAAGAGTTAGATCTTTATAAATAAAAGAATGTTTATTCTGGAGATGTTGATTGATTGTAATTTGAAAAATTAATTTGAGAAGTGACACAGAAAAATTTAAGATAAGTGTTGAAAAAAGATCTGATGACCAATGTTGTGATTAAGTGTGTGTATGAAATTATTTTATTGTGTTGAATGATTCAATTAATTCATTTAATTTTTTGTTTCTTAATTTATGTTTTTACTTAATGTTCTAGCAATTCCCATTTTATTCTAAGTTTTATTAATGGAAAATATGATATGATGCTACAAAATCAATATTAATTTGGGAAAAAGATCAACACTTATTTGAATAAGGTTTAGCTCAGTATTGAGTTCAATATCAAATCAATACTGACTCGCTTTCTAACTCATTTTATTAATTTTGAGTTTTGCGATTTAGGGGCTTAAAGGATATTTACTATATGGCTGATTTACTCTCGGATATGAACTAACTTCCGTTAGCTGTTTTTTAATAAAACGGGACGGAACAGGTCAAATCGTGGGCATTTAATTAAAGTTGAAAATAACGTGAGCATTTTATTTGTATTTCCTTACATGGTCATTTTATTAAAAACCCCTTGTATATTTGGGATAAACTTTTGATGTGGGTATAAGGAACCAATTATGAATTTGTGACATTTATTACAATGCATTTAATAAAATATCAAATGACACATCCAATAAATTAATACGTACTAAAATTTCAAAATTTAATTTCTTTTTAATAAATTTGAGAAAAATATTGTTGATTTTAAATGACTTTGATGTGTTGTGAATGGTTTCACATGCCTACATCAAAAATTGACTCACATCAAAAAATTATTCGTATATTTGTATCTTAGTTAACTTATTGGGGTTAGATAATTGACTTGACCTAGATTAAGGATGTTATGGTTGTTAAAATCCACCCCAAGAGATGTTGTTTATTGTATTAAGAGGGGTATGAGGAGTTGGATACGAACTTTGACTTATGTTACGAACTTAGGTTTCAATCGGTGTTAAAATTTCTTAGAATCGAATGTTGATATCCTTCCAAATTTTATCATAGCATTGTATGGCATTTGATGTGGGTAAAACTTCTATAGTACACATAATTATTGAGATCCAACGGATGTTAAAATCTAGCGAAAATTGAGGACCCGACTCAGGTTTCAGATTTGAACTATGGATACATAGGCCCTTGGTCCTTGTTCCTTTATTTGCTCTAAATCAAATTTATCATTTATTGAACCAAATCAAGTTACACCAGCAACGAAATTATTGAGTTTGCAACTACATTTTTAAATAAAAGAAATACAACAAATAACTATATTAAAAATAAATCTTCTTAATTAATGTAGATTACTTCATCATCGTCGATTATTCCTAACTTTCTAAGAATTATATTTTTCTTTTCTTGATAGTACGTTGACTCATTGAATTCGGTCCATCTTACTAAGATCCATATACATTATAGCTCTTTATTTTTTTATTTATGTTCTTGGTTAGTTTCCATAAAGTTTACAAATTGGCCTCATTGAGTGTTTCTTCTTGATTCACTTTGAAAAGACGAGGGTGTTAAGTACACCATTAATTCTTTTGCTTTTAACATATATAGACATACCTTGTGTAATCTTTTAGATTCCTTAAGATCAAACAAACAAGGTAACCTTGATAATAGTCTAAGTTCGATCCGAAACCGATTATTAGATTAATCAAGGTATGATTCAATGATTATTTTAGAGTCAAGGCTCTTCCGTTTATATCAAAGATACCAAGATAAACAAGATAATCACATACATGAAACTCCTTGATCAAAATCAATCAAGATTCACGATTACAAAGTAATCCACTCAATTACAAGGTTAAGGTTTCTGGTAAATCACAAACAACTTGCCGATCCACAAAAATTACACTTATCAAAAATAAAATACTTGTTTGTCACAGAAAATCAAGTCTGGCAGATAATCACATCAAGATCATAAACACAAAAAAACTTCAAGTCTCCAAAGTTTTCAATCTTCTTAATCTTCAAAAATAACAACCTGCACTTGATTCCACTATATGGTTTGCCTCACAGAACGGAGTCTGTTAACATCAAAAAATCAATAGTTATATCAACATATTCAAAACCACTTATATTTGTAATAGTTTGATCTTCAAATTTCCCGAGTGGCCTTATATTAGAAGAGAATGACCATGGAAGAAACAAGAACTTATCTAGAAGATAATTATGGGTTAGTTCAACAGCAAGTAATAAACAACGAAACTAAATAATAATCTAGTTTCCCTCCAACGGTACTGCTAGTGCTCCTTGATCCCAAACAAGACTTTAGACTAGTTAGTCGTGTTTTTTCCCAAATTGAATCACACAACTTGTCACTTTCAAATCATTTACCACACAAACTAGTGTGTTATGACCAAGGCTTGTTTCAATACAAGATATACCAAAATCAAAAATCAAAATATATTCGATAAATGTTATTTGCACTTTTAACAAATATCTTGATAATATATGATCATATTAACATATATAACTCATTTGTAATAAATACAAAATGTTGTTTTCAAAATAGATAATCAATAATATTTTCCAACATTAATACTTGAGATATTCAACTAGTATAACAACCATACTTAGCTAGTTACAGATCCATGTACTTTGCTAAATTATTCAACTAGTTATGTGCAATCTTCTGCGAAAGGAAAACATGCTTAATATCAATTCCAACAATGATATCGAAAATCAATCTCAATTGTTAATCAGGATCTAGCCTTGAGTATCAAAGGAATATATACGAACAATAGTATATTGGAGTTAAATACGTGTTTTCTGACATATAAACTTTCCTTTTCCAACTTATGTTAGATAATTTGAAAAAATATAAGCCAGAATCAATTCAGGATCGGTTTTAGGATCGGTCATAAAACGGGATCAGTCGTGAAATCTTTATTTGAATTGCAAAAGTAAATCCGATTTCAAATTTACTTTAACATATGTCAAAGAAATTGCTTTCTAACATGTTTTCAAAGAACGAATCCAAGCCGTAAGTTCAACGTTAAAAATACCCAGTATCTTATTTGTGTTATGTCGAAATCATAAAAGTATAAAAAACTATATAAAATAACGCAATACAATAAGTTGTAGAAACAACTAATATTTATCCTTCCTCTTGATACTTGATTATAAATGATGATTAAGTTATATAAATACTAAATCCATGTAAACAAACTCCACATGTTATGTTTTCAATGATTACGATTGCAAGAATTTAAAAGAATGGAACAAGTCAAGTCAATAGTCACTAACCTCAATCTGAAGGATGATGTCATTGTTTGCTCTTCAATACGTCTCCAAGTCTTCATTGAGTAACTAGAGATTATCTCAACATTTCTATGTCCTAAGTCTAACCTAACGAAGTTGACTTTAGTAAGCAAATCAAGTAGTGAGTTTTGGAACTAAGCTTGACATATCAACGCTTGGTGGGTTCAGCCGAGCAGTGGTCTAAGATACTCTTTCTTAGTTTTTCTTATTAAACACCACATGAGTTGATCTTGTCTTTGATTGACACTTGATTCATCCACCATTTTAAGTACTTCTACGATAATTTTTTTTTCCAGATTCCCCTCACGGCGAGATTCTTTTAACGCCTTACTTTCTGTCTAGCTATTTTGTTCCCTATAGGACTCGTTGTCTCCTTGTACCTCCAACAACGTTTGTCATTTGGTAGAATTTTGGTTTCATCTTCAAATGGTGGATTATCATCATTTTGAGTTGGGTTTTGAGTATTTTGTTGGACAATAACTTTATACTCATATCCAGGAACTCTATCTCTCAAAATTTCATAACAAGCATCATACTTGAATAGTGCAATAAATTGGATTTGATATTGCTCTCAAGCTGCTCGATTTTAAAAATATTGTAGTTGAAATTTTTTTAATTAATATCATCAACAAAATAAATTCAATTGTAGAACTTATTACTTACCAATTCTTAATTGCACTTGTCTAATTACTCAACACTATTTCGACATTCCATCAACATTTAATACTAAAACCAAACAAATTCTATGTCCAATTTTATGATGATTGTGGGTGAAAATTCGCATTTTTGATAGGTGCCTAAAATACATTATTTGAATGTCAATTACTTATGTTTTTCTTAGTTAGTTTTCTTGTTTTAGTTTTATATTACGTTTGTTTGCGTTTGTAGGTACTTTGCAGTTATGCGATGTAAAAAAAGCAATTAATGGATAAATACATTTCTTAGGAAGCTTATGGGTTGTTGGAGTTGAAATAGTAAGGATACAATGCTCTAATGTGTAAAAAAGATAAAATCAATCATTTTGGTTTAATAAGTTGGTGATTAAAGCATTCACGTTCTTTGATCTGGGAAGCCACCTGCTACCGTTAAATTATTGCTTAAAGATGGACGTGTCTTTGTTGAGGGTCACCAACTCAAGTTTTACATATCTAAACAGAATTTTTAGGTCGAAAAAATTTCATCGATTTACAACCAAAGTTTTTCCACTTTTGACCTCCATTCAAGAGAGAATGGGATATTTTTGATGAGTTGTAAGAGTCTGTGGTCCTAGTTTTGAGAAAAAATGAAGCCAAGATTCCAGTCAAGAAGACCATCTTACTGCCTTTGATTTGTGACTGTAAAGATTGGATTTCAAAGTGTTGTGGGAGTCTGTGGAAAGATTAGAAAACATGGGTATGTTGGATTTGTTCAGGGGTATGCTGGGATTCGAGAAGAGCAGCACCTTACGATGTTCATGACCAATCGGATCCTGACGTACCAGTAGGTACCAGAGGAGATCGCGTATTTGTCAGGAAAGTTGTTCGAGAAGATTTCGACAATAAGTTTATATCGTGAAATTAGTCAAATAATAAAGTTACTTCCGTTAATATGGGATGATGAACACGTGAGAAATTCAAGTTATTTTGGAGTCTGTTAAGTTTAAAAAATATTTGGTTTGCATGAGATTCAATTGTATGCAATGAATGAGATATAGAAGGGACTTAGAAATCAACAACAAGTTTATATCTCCCTTACTAGTTTCAGGCACATAAAATATTTGAAGAAAGGCCTGAACAATTAGTTTTTGAACCAACTCTTTCCTTCGGTTAACCATGGGTTTTGTGAATGTGTACAATGTAGTTAACATTAGTGGTATCAGCCGATAATATCGGAATTTATCGTGTATCGGTCTTTAACCTAGAAGATACATAAAATATCGACGATACATGAGTGTTATGATTATATCGTCTATATCGTTCATAGCGGACCGATATATCGGCCGCCGTATCGACTGATAATATCGAAAGGATACAAACGTATATATTTACAATGTTTTATCTTTTGTATTTTTATTTTAATTTTTCTTCCTATACAAATTATATATTTGAAGATATGTTAGGTTATCAAGTAAAATTAGTTTATTCGAGTTCTTACATTATAAATATCTTACATTAAAACTTTGAGTATCATAATGTATATCTACCTACAAATTATAAAATTAAAAAGTTAATTGTGTATCACTGATAAAATCCGATATAATAATTAGTATAGGTGTATCGTACCTCGCCGATACGATACCGATACACAATATTAACTACTTTGGATGTGTATGAGGCGTATTGGCAACTTCTAGGAGATATTTTTGACACCGATAAGGATAAGAAGATATGTGTATCAATCTGTTTCAGTTTTGGAAGGAATTTCTAGTCGTAAAAACAATTAAGAAGAGGACTTGAATGAGAATACTTAATTTGTAAAAGAACCTTGAAGGATACAACAGTAGATCGATCCCTACACCCCCTCACGACTACCGTTCCCAACCAATAGAAATGAGTTTTTACTCCTCTTCAAAACCATTTTATCACCGGATTGCCACTTGTTTGTATTTCATACAGTCGCATATGCATACCAGTTCATAAACTACAACAGATAGCATCTAGACCACCATTCCACTATCACCAGGCCACCAGTACGTCCATTTTTCAGCATCTCGCCAGTCCATCAATCTGTCCATCTCACCGTATCTGTTTTGGTTTTTGTAAGTCTTATGAACTCAATTATGTGTAGCTGAATACTTGTTTGATTAGGGTTGAACTTGATGTCATGAACATGAGATATTGATTGTTTTCCGTAAATTTTATTTCAATCTCTATTTTATTTGTTGTTAATTTTCTATCATGCTTGAATATCGTATAACTGTTTTTCTAGTTTCTCGTGAGTGCGCAATTGAGTGACTATTGATGGTTTTATTGTTAGTTGATAATACTTCGACTTGTAGTTGTCTAGATATCAAAATAAATTATTAGTAATTCATAATTTTTGATGGTGGGATATTATTAAATAGTTGAGAAGTGGAAAATTTTCTTAGGTAACAATCCGAACTTATGAATGCATGGCTAAGTCTTACCCAAATTCATGGAATTTAATGTTTTCCATTTGATTACACTTTGAGAGCTTATTTTAGGTGGTCTAAATAGATAATATTTTAGGGTGAAAATAAATGCACTGCAAAAGAGTACTTTCATATAGGTTCGAGAGATCAAACTCGAACAGGACGAGCCTAAACCATAGAAATGGTCGTTCACATCCTGCTACGATCACAAAGGTGGAGAAGATTGGGTTGGTCTTAGGAGATGGAAGAAAAGAAGGTTGAAAAATCATAGTAAGAAGAGTAATTATAGTTTAAGAAAAATTATCTCTGGGATAGATCGCTGATTCTGTCTTAGTTCTTATCTAGTAGATGAAGCCATCTATTTATAATTTGATAGGAAACACATTAATTTCTCGTAAATAGGCTTGATGGATAGCCATATAGGGCTAGATCTAACATTAGGCCATCGCTGAGAAAGAGTGGCGCGTCCTTGAGGATGCTTCCTTGGTAAAACTAGCACTGGCCTTGGTTTTAGCGCAAGAGGTGTGGCTAGAGAAGCTAGCGCTGGCCTTTCGCCTAACGCGGAGATATAGCGTGTCCTCAAGGACACAACCTAGAAAGGCTAGCACTGGCCTTTGGCCATAACGCGGAGATGTGTTACGAGAATCCAGCACTGGCCTTTGGCCTAGCGCGGAGATATGGCGCGTCCTCAAGGATGCATCCTAGAAAGGTTAGTGCTAGCTTTTGGCCATATCCTTAAGAGAATGTAGCGCCTCTTAGGACGCTGCTAGCAAAAGCTAGCTTGTTTTTGTGCCAACGAGAAATATGGCGCGTCCCTTAAGGACGCTTCTATCAAAATTTAGTGATGGCCTCATGCCAGTAAAAAATATGTAGCGCGTCCCTTGAGGACGCGGCCTAGGAGCTAGCGCGGACCTTGGCGTAGATGGTGCTATCCTGGTGCTAGCGCGAAGAAGCTAGGGCTAGCCTAGTGCAAAGACACATCGAGTTTTCTTAGAGGCATTGCTCTTTGATTATGGCGCGTCCAAGAGGAACGCCGCATAATTTGTAACTCATCCTTAAGCAAAATGCTAAAGTGGCATATTTTTAAGGACATGGCAACGAATTGTGATGTGCTCTTTACGAGCAGGATATTAGGCTAAAATGCGTTCTCGGAGATCATGCATTAGCTATTTTCAGAATAAAAAATGTTATTGGAACATCGATGCGCATTCGAGACAAGTTCAAAGAATTCATATGTGGAAATTATGCGACTTGAGACTGGTTCAATATGGCATATTGTAAATGTTAGAGAGACTACGGGGTCAGTATAGAAAACTCGTAGCCATTTGTAGAGATTGTATTCTTAATTCGCTAACGAAATATAAGTAGAGATACAACATTTCATGTTTTGATATAAAGCCATAAAAATGCGCGTATGTCTCTATGCTTCTGCTACTAGGCATAGTGCGATTTTACAATTCTATCCCTTGTAAAAAATCCACCATCTACATTAAGTCCCCTGCTTAGTGAGGAACAATAATGTTGCGCAGTAAGCACTAGATGATAACCATATGCTTATAACAAGTGTATATGCATAATCAAAATTTTAAAAGTTAAAAAAAACGTACTTAGCTTCTGTCTTCCGGGTACTGAGATATATGTCCCTTAGTGTTAACTCTAATTATGGTTAATAGATATCCATGATCTTGTTAGGAATGCTAGCCTGTGAGCAGAGAGAGAGAATATTGCTGGCATCAAACACCCTTTAGGTTTCAAACTTGGTTTTCTAATTCGTTTATAACTTTCCATAGATAATTATCTATATGCACAGTGTCTTCTCCCTCTTATTCTTCTTTTTTTTTTTCTTTTTTATATTCTTATAGACGAACTACACCTTGCTCTCGATTTTGCTTCAATGAGAATTACACATTTCTCTCGAATAGCCTTAGCTAGGAAAATAAATCAACACCCAAATCTTTAAGTACGCTTCAGTGAGGAAAGATTAATTGTACCTTGCTTCCTCGAGCACGCTTCATCTAGGAGAGACGAGCCGTACCTAGCTCTTGAGCACGCTTCTCATTCATCACGTGGTAAGGATTAATGATTTGGTCGTGATTCTATCCTTTGGTAGAACTAGGGTTTCCGAAATTTTCTCACATATCATATGTATATTGTTATATATATATATCTTCATAAGATGAAGAGTATTATTATTTTTTTAGCAAACCCTAGTTTTATTATTGTTCTTCTGAAGTAAAGTGATCTTCAACTGCAGCAACGACAATACTAGTAAGTTCAATAATAATAAGCTAAAACCTTTGGTAACTTTTCTTTTCTTTTGTGTTGGAATCTTCATCTTATTATTTATATCTTAAGCTGATCATGGCAGTTCCTGATCGAGATCACAACTCTGATTCTTCAAGTAAGAAAACGTGCCAAAGAAGTAAAAGGATGAAGATAACTCCTCCCCAAGAAGTGCAGTCAAAGATTAGTCATTTTTTAAGTATATAAGGTCGTAAAACTTGTACGAGACATGCCTCTCAATCGTTTGAAGGAAGCTCGCGAGTGTACTTTGAATCTCACATTCACGATTAATGTGAAGAAAAATCATGACGCAGAGAGAAGTTGGAAAAAAAGAATGTTGAGGATGAGAAACTCACATTTTAATACGGAAGAAATATTCCTAAATGATTGCAAGGATTGAAGACAAAAAGAGGATAGACCGAGGTATTCGCCCTTATGGTGTAGCCTCAGATTCTGACGCGGATGAATATCTTTTTAACGAGGACCATGTCGAGTACGAGTCTGAGTCACTCTCGGAGTAGGAACTTGAGGATGACCGTAAATCTGAGCATGTTGATGCTTATGATGACATGCAGGTGGGTTATATTGACCCTGCAGATGATGAGGAACCCGAAGAAGACTCGGAGGAGGATCCTGACGAGGGTCTGGGAGAAGACTCTGAATTAGAAGATCCTGAAGAAGACCCAAAAGAAGAAGAACATGAATCTGACGGAGAGGGTGATGATGAATACAACTCTGATTCGGATTCCCAATCTTCTGATTGAACTCAGCATAGTTGTTTAGTCGTAGTTTCGCTTTTATGTTTTCATGTTTCGTAAATATCTTCTTTGAATTAGGCATTTTATGTATGGACGTTATGATGGAACCATACCTTTCTTTTAGTGTTATTCATGATCTTGCATCAATGTTTTCACGTCTTGAAGCGAATGAATGAATAAGTTTATCTTGAAAATTTCACCAATTTTCGTCATAAAAATTTCAGAAGTATAGTGCTTGGGAAAAACGTTGTAGAATCCTCATACGACCTCCGTTTTTGGTGATTGACGCCTCTATATTTATTAGAAAACAATTTTCCACGTCGTGCGAGGAAAAATCCAGGTTTTGAGCCTGTTTGGTACACCAAAATAACCTAACAGTAAGATTCAGGAAGTATCCAAGAAAATTCTAACAGTTTTCATACCTAACACTGCTCACCGTTTTGGTCATAACTCTTTGCTCGTTTACCCGATCAATGCGCCCTTTTAGTATGTCGTAGTAGACATCGATAAGAAACTTTTGACATAAGACTAATTCTCAGATTATTTAACAATTGTTTTCCAGTTTCATAGTTTCTAGGAAGCACTGTAAATTATCTATGATGCGGTTTTGTGAAATACTTTGAATATCACTTTGTAATGAACATATATGACATTTATGAGCATGTATAACAAGTTTTATGGTTCATGCTCAAAATTCTGTATCCGACATGTTCTGGCCAAATATGCATGTAACCTCTCTACTTTTAGGGGTAGATGATTTGAAAATAGAGACAAAATAATTAATGAACAAATGGAGATTACCAAGAGTCGCAATGTTGATATCGTCCTTTTTAATTTAGAACCATAAGGTGAGCCTTTATTGAAGCGTTTTTTGAGCGTGAAATTCCATATGGCAATGTAGTTTACTAGTCTCACAGAGTCGCAATGATTGCGTGTCTTTGGCGCAAGTGTCGGTTCTTTCTTCCAATATAACTGTTTTATATGTGTACATTCCCGGTTTAAGTGGGATTGTAAAACCCAAAGGCTGGGTCGAAGTTAGGTTTGAGGGTCAGGGTGTGGTATATGTTTCTGAGAGGACTGAGATAGCTTTTGAAGGCTTATTGACTTTGAATCTTTGTGTACTTTGGAAAATTTGTTTTTTTTTAAGAGACTCACAAAGATTCTTTTCTGAGATAACAGATAGACACATTTTTGTGTCTTAATTTGATCTCACATTTATATTTATAGTTCTCAATATATGTATTAATATCATTATTTTATTGTGTTTTTAGGTATTTTTAAAAAAATAAAAATATGGAAGAAATTGGCTTTAAAAGTGTTAAAGGCACCCCTCATAATTGATAAAGGTACACATAAATTTTATAAAGGCACCCACCTTCATATTTCAAAAGTATTCTTGGCAGGAAAACTTTGTTTCAAATTGAGAAAGATTTTGTTCGAGTATTTTGGGATTTGCAAGAGGTTAAGACAGGATTATTCTTGCCTTATTAAGAGTACAACCTATACACGCAATCAATCCAACCAAAAATTAAAATAGAATCTCGTTTTTATAGTCAAGAATATTGAGAATATATTCTCGTAGATAACTCTGTTTCAAAGCTGTATAAATATCTTCCATCTTTCAAGAATATTTGGGATATCTAAGGAAGCAAAATCAAAACAGAATCATAGAAGATCGAGTTTAGTTTAAAAGGAGAAAAAAAATCAGACCGAGAAGAATAATCAAAGAAAGAATATTTTTCCGAGAAGATATTTCATTAAAAAGGGGATTAATTCAAGATTGGGTACTCTAGTATAAAGAGGGGTCGAAAGGATCTTAGAAGAAAGGCTGGCTGCAAGACAAATTGAGAGAAAGAGAATTTTAGAAAAAATTCAGCTGCTCGTGAAGAAGAAGAAGAAAAGGAAGAACATAAGGCTCCTTAGAACTGTCGTTGAACACTTTTCATATTCTTTTATATTTTCTAGATTTAGCAATGTTTCTATAAACAATTTCTGAGACATTCTGAGTTTAAGGAAAGCAAAATTTTTCGTTGTTTCATTAAGTAATTCAATACTTTCTATAGCTTTAGCGACAAAATTGGTCCGTTCTTGTTTTAACTACGCCTGAAATGAGTCGTAGATTCATTGAACAATCTTTGTAAGCATTTTTCCTTAATGAATACTTTGGTTAATTTCTTTTTCCATTATTTTTCCATAATTATCTAAAATCCTCCCTAGGGTTAGAGATGGAGTCTTATTATATGTGCTAGAGTATTGTGATTATTTATTTTCTATAATAATTTCTCATGGTCCTATTTCTTGGTTAATATTGATAATAGTTTCTTCATGTGTCCTAAAATGATTAATAATTGATTTCTTTATTCTTTTCAGAGATAAGCATATTATAGTGGAGAAAATTATTATCTCTTGAGAAAAACAGTTATATTAAAACGATTTATTTTCCAAGACGTAATTATTGTGTCCGAAATCATCTTGTGCAATATTTTGAGAAAATTATCGAGAATGATTACAATCATCTAGTTTGCATAGTTGTGATGAAATCTCAAGTCCTAGATTTTCTTTCATTTGTAAAGCAGTTTTAGCATTTTAAATATTTTTAGAGTTTTAGAATAAAATCACCAAACAATATTTGTTATTAGCACTAAAATTAATTAAAACTAGTAATTGTAATTTCTGATATCCTTGTGGAACGACCGTGTTTGCATATTGTCTCATTGACAGCCGTGCTCTTGCGATATAAATAAAAATCCCATCAAGTTTTTGACGCCGCTGTCGGGGATTGGAAAATTATGATTTTTAATTTTTATTAATTTTTGTGTTAACTAGTTTTGGATTTTTATTTTATTTTCTTTTTTAGATTTTATGGGTATCTACTTATCTTTGATGTGCAGGTAAATTCTTTTCATTTATTGTGGAAATTGCCTACCATAAAAGGTAAGTAGGATATTCCAAATAAAATTATATAGTTTTTTATTTTGTAAATACTTATATTAGGATATATTTTGATTATTTATATTATTTTATTTTATTTTTATGTAAATAAATTTAGATTTTTTAGTTAGTTTTTTTTTTTAATTTTTTTTTAAAAAAAAAACAGACTTGCACACACTAATTGCATCTTCCGGCACCGAATTTTAGGAAAACACGTGGGATAGTAAGCTGAACCCTTTGGGCGTTATCAGCCGAACAACCACGAGTTTTAGCTTGTACCTTTGACCAGTTTTTGACTGAAGGTATATTTTGCTAAGGTAACCTCAGACTACCTATTCTATTCGAACCTGCATTTGCACGTGCACTTAAACATAATAATAAAAAAATATCGAACTTGTATTATGAGGACCAATACAATGATTATCGAATCGAATTTCAAAATGGACATTGCACATACTATGATCATAGTGTGGATAGTACCTGAGACCACTACCAACTTATGAATATTATGGTTCATACCATAGTGATCCCAATTACTATTCGCACGCTCACCAATCGTACGAACGGGTACATGAGCAATATTATACTGAGCAAAGTGTTAGTTCTCCATCTTTGGAGGATTTAATGAAGCAGTTGCAACATAATACTTCTTATGATCAAAGTCTTTCTTTAGAAGATTCACTCAAAAAGTTGATTGAAAGTTCACATAGGAGTGATATATTAATGGAGAAATTTTTATAAAGAGTCACTTAGGTGTGAATCAGATCAGAATAAAAGACTTGCATCTTTAAGTACCGCTCTTGGTGAACTTAAGACACTTTTAGATGAAATTGAAGAAGAAGAACGGCTAGCTGTTAATATTGCTCAAAATGAATTTAATTGCCAAACTTGTATTTCCAATTTTACCCTCGATAATAGTGACAAATATTTACCTAATATAGAGGACAAGGTTAGAATTGAAGACACTACTTGTTCAAATAAGGTTCAATCGTCTTCATGTCATTATGATGATGATGATAGTAGTGATGAAGAATTTGAAATTCGTAGTTATAATGATCAAGAAATTTTTACACCAGTTAAGCTTCATGAGATTAATGATGTTTCTAGTTCCAATCCTTATAATGTTGATAATTATTTACATAAACTAGAGGAAAAGGATTTAACCAGAGATACCATTGTTATAGATGGTGAAATAGTTCCTTATTATTATGAAGACGATGATGGATTAAAGGAACGAGTTTGTCCCGAGACTAGTAATTTAGAGTCTAACGATTAAAAATAATAGTCTGAAACGAAGAAAATAGAATCATAGAGATTTTAAATATGAGTGAGGATGTTGTCATAAACTATAGGACTATTCATGATCCTTTATAAAGTACTGTGTTTAACAATCCATTGTATGAATGTGATGAACCTCTTGGGATCACTGATTTAGAAGAAGAAGCTTTTGGGAACACCTTGGACAACCCATTGTATGGTTTTGATGATGATGTTCTTTTGGATCATTTGGGTAACCATTCCTAAGAAGAGTATGAGCATAGTTCTGACCTTAAGGACATTAGAACCCAACCAATAATTTTTGGTCCATCTGAGAGTAATGTCCACCTTAAGTTTGGGGGTACCGATGATTCTTGTGATTTTCAAGTTTCCCTGCTCAAAGTCCCTCACTTGGGACTTGACATATGTGCCTCTACCATTTTAAGAGTTTATCTTCATACACTTTTCCCCGAGCCTAATATTGTCAAAAAAGAAATTCTATCTTTAGAAACCCGTTATCCTGTTGATGTGGTTTACCCAGACCATAATATCATAATTGACATTGTTGTCCCACCAAAATTGTATTTATCAAATGTGAGAATGTTTCAACTTCAAATGTGTCCGTTCTTAAATTTTGGAACTAAACCTGATTATTTTATAAATTTGAATCGACACATTTTTTAAGAATAACCACTACTTTCATGTATTCCAATGTGGTCAACAGAGTGAGTCAAACCCAATGACTTTAAGGATCCACAATTATTTCAATTATTTCTATATGATTCGTAAATTTCGACTAATCCTTTCTTGGTCTGGATGAAGACTTTAAACTTAGCGCTCTATGGGAGGCAACCCATATGCGTTTGGTACACGGTGATGGTAACATCTTTCCCTATTTCTTTTACTTTGATCGGTATCTTTCCTTGTTCATGCATTCATATAATTATTTTTAGAATATTGAGGACTATGTTCAATTTAAGTTTGGGGGTAAGGGAGAAAAAATTAAAAAAATTTAGTTGTACTAAAAACTCCCAAATTTAGAAACTTATGAACAATTCCGGATGACACTAACCATTCTAGGTAGATGTAAACAAAATTCTTGTCTATAAGAGTTGGTGTGCCCAGCTAAATGCTCTATTCATAAAGAACATAGCTCAGATGTTAAAAATAACATGATAGTCGTCACCATATCTCGGAGTCGTCACCATATCACGTTCTGTTTTTATTTTTGCAACCTTTGTGTTTCTCTAAGTGATTTGGTGGGGCACTAGTATCGCCTTGTTGTTGCCAGAATGAAGTAGAGTGATTGAGATCAAGCCCCATTATTTTATTTGAACTTGACCAATAAAAAATAAAAAGATAACACTTGGATAGCAATATGTGTGTTCTCCCTATCTCCGTCGCCTAAGCAAGTGTGAAACGCAGAATCCAAGTGAACTATCATGTAATAAGCTAACAAGGAGCATGCGCTTAGATTCAAAATATCTAATCATGTTGTCGGTAAAAAAATTTATAATAATAATAAATTAAGTTTATAATAATCATAATAATAATATTATTATTATTATCATGTTGTCTTTAATGGCTTCAATGAACTCCACGGTTTCAGTTGGGATTCAGGGAAGAAGCTTCGCTTTAGGTATGGAACAACTTACCCTCTTCTTAGTCTCTCCTCCTAAACCCGTTATCACCATTGTACATAGCAGCATACTCTTTGTTTCGTTTTTAATTTCTAGGTTTATTTGGTCCTGTTTTCAAGCTTGTAAATATTACATACAATCTCACATACGTGCTGTCAGCTTCTGTTTTTCGTTTTTGGGTTTTCATCTACAGCCTTTTTCACTGTCTTCTTTAGCTCTTTTTCTTTTCCTGTTTTGTTTGATTTCTTGGTCCGTACACATTGAGTTCTTGGTCTGTACACCTTGTTCTTCGGTGGACATTCCAGTGTTTGTTTTTCCTTCAAAGACACTCTCACTTTCCTTTCCAACTCCACTCCACAGAGTCCTTGGTCTGGGTTGTTGATTTCAATTCATTGTGGGGGTCTGTACACCTGGGTTTTGGTTTTTCATTGTGGGGCTTGTGTGTTTTCCAGTGGAATACCTACATTTCACCTTATTTCCTGTCCACCATTTTCCTAGCTCTAGGTGTGCTGTGGGGATTTCGGTTTGTTCTTCCATTTTAGGGACCTGAATTTTGGTGGCTGTGACTATTCAGAACCCCTTTTTACTTCATGTTTCCAGCATATCAAGCTGTGTTTTCCCATTTGTTCTTGGTCATCTGGTGGGCGAGCTTCTACCTCAAACATACCTACTGTCCAGCTCCAATTTGGATTTCCAGCTTGTTAAATTTCAGGAATTGTCTGTAGCTTCGGTGGCTGTTTTTGTTAAACTTCAGGAATTGTCTGTATCTTTGGTGGTTGTCTGTGTGCGTTCTTGGGGGTGGGCCTTGTTGTGTGTTTGGTCTCCAGGTTTTTTCATTGTGACACACCCATAGTGGCGCTCAACTTCATTTCTTTGCTGGATTAGATACAGGCATTTCTGGGGGTTTGCATGCTTTTGTATTTGTTTTGGGTCCCTGCAGTGAGCTTCCTGGTTTAGTTTCTTTCCCACCAGCATGCCTAGAACACGGTCAGGCTCAGACTCTCTTTGGTCAGCTGATAAAGGGGATGGGGTCAAGAATGACGTTTTGTTTCAATGTCCTTATAAGCACCTGGACGTGTAACAACGGGGTCGGGGGCAAAGGGCTTAAACGTTCGGGATTTTACAGGCATTTGCAAGATAAACACCTCCATACCATGGAGGAAGTTGATGTTTGTAGAGAGAGAGTTACCAAGGATGAGGCCGTATTCTGTGCCTGGGAAAATATTTTGTCGCGGATGCAAATGTGGCTTTGCTTGGATTGCGTGCATATGTATTCCTGGAGACATCCCTGTAGGCAACACAAAGAGGGTATTATACCTAGCCCTTACAATGGGACATCGGCATCATGTATGGTATACGACATTAACAAACCATTGCCTTTCAACTCTGTGCCCCTGGATGAAATGGTGCCCGTAGCTTCTGCGACCTTGGATGTGGACCTGTTACACCTTGTATATAAACAGAGACTCCCTACTGTCGCTAGTATTCCATCACAGTGCAGGCTTCAGTTCTCTAGGGTTCTCAAAGCGTCATTAGACAGAGTTATTGCCAACCCTTCATACTTGGTTGTTTGGCTACAGTTGTTGCTCCTGCCAGTATGCACTCTAGGTCTTTACACACCCAAGGGAACCGCAGAAGAGAGGTCTGTTACCAGGAAGAAATTGAAAATGGCTAGTATCAACCAGGATTTACTATAATGGAGTGATTGCAGTGACTGTTATGGCTTGGTACAGTCCATCTTGGAGCAATCCAAACAGCATCAAAGTGGGCCGAACAATATACAGATGCTTGGTAGTTCCAATCTTGCAGCTTGTAGGAAGAAACTGGGCCTAGGCCAGTATACGGCTGCCATCAAAGTGTTATCCTCCAATGGCATAGCCCCATGCTCTCAGGATACTTTTACAGAGTTTAGCCACAAACACCCTAAACGGCGATTCCCTGCATCCCTGTAGACCCTATCGTGGTTGAGCCTCTTCGTGTAGAAAATTCAGCAGTTCTAAGTGCCATCAAGGGGTTCCCCAAAGGAACTTCGTGTAGTAGAGATGGTCTTCGCGCCCAGCATCTTCTGGATGCCCTCAGTGGACCTGCTGCCGCCGTGGAAGATGACCTCTTGTCTTCTATGACAGGTGTAGTCAACATGTGGTTAGCGGGTAGATGCCCAACAGTGCTTGGTGCTTACATTGCGAGTGCCCATCTTACTCCCTTGATCAAGCCTGGAAGGGGCATAACGCCCATCGCAGTGGGAACCATCTGGAGGAGGCTTTGCTCTAAATTGGCTGTGTCAGGGGTCGGCAAGGAAATGGCCTCTTACCTAGGAGATCACCAATTGGGCGTGGGAGTCCAATGTGGTGGGGAAGGCCTTTTGCGTTCCGCAAACAGAATTTTGGAGCTGCAAGGCAACTCCTCCACCAAATGCATGCTTTTAATAGACTTCAACAATGCTTTTAATTTGGTGGATAGAACCTCAATCATCAATGAAGTCAGGTCCAGGTGCCCTGGTATTTCTAGATGGGTTGAATTTTGCTATGCAAAGCCGACAATACTTTATTACAATGACAAAGTGCTTTTGTCGGCTCAGGGCGTCCAACAGGGAGACCCGTTGGGGCCTTTACTGTTTGCTCTGACATTACACCCGCTTATTTTAGAAATTGCTTCTAACTGCACCTTGGATATGCATGCTTGGTATTTGGACGATGGGACTATCGTTGGGGACACTCTAGAGGTGGCTCAAGCTTTACACATCATCCAATCTGAGGGGAGAAGCAGAGTCTTATCCCTCAATATTTACAAGACAGAGCTATTCTGGCCCAATTTAGACCCCAGAAGTTTGGAGAAGGGTGTGTTCCCAGCCACCATCAGTAGACCAGCAAGAGGAGTGAACTCCTAGGTGGGCCTGTTAGTCTGGATGCTAACTTCTGTAACAAGATGGTCCATCATAGGGTGGAGAAAACTCTTCAGTTAATGGAGTCTCTGAAGCTTCTGCAGGATCCACAAAGTGAATTGCTTCTTCTCAGAAATTGTGATGGGGTGTCGCGCTTATACTTCACTTTGAGGACCAGCAGCCCCTCTGTCTTGCACCAGTCAGTACTACCAGCATTTATGCCAGTTCCTAAGACATTTGGTTACTAGCGATGAAGTTGGGTTTGTTCCTTACCAAATGCGCATAGCGTCTTTGCCTATGAAGGATGGGGGGTTAGGGGTTTACACTTTGAAAGATTCTAGCTTTTACTGCTACCTCGCCTCCTGTCTTCAGACAATCCATGTGCAGAACACTATTCTCCATGTGGACAGGGACACTGCACTCCATCTCAGCTTCCAGCAAGCCTTGCTTAGCTTCACTCAGGTCTGTGGGATTCCTCCTTATTCTCTCAGTATTAAAGCAACTTCCCCCCGACCCATGCATTCTCTGGCAGTGTTGTACTTTGATATGGTTAAGAATTGTATCCCCAGCAGTTTCCACCAGACATGCACAAGACTACCTCAAAGCTATCCCAATAACAAGGCTACACCAATCTATTGGGCTTCGCCAATTTAGGGCCATACTTTGTTATATATTGGGTATTGCTATGTTTCCTGAGAGTAGCTCTTGTTCTTTTTGCGGCAGAGAAATGGATGCCTTTGGGTATCACGCCCTACACTGCGCCAGTGAAGTGGATCTCAAATTTAGGCACAACCTAGTTAGAGACGTGGTGGCGGATATGTGTTTTAAAGCTGGTGTTACTGCCCGTAAGGAAGTCAAGCTGGGTTTCTTGTCTGACGTGTGCTTCGATGTCACAGGGGTGTCCCCTTTTGCTGGAGGTGAGAGGGTTGTGTTTACGCCTGGGATTCCCATCTCTAACGCTGTTACGCGCAAAGGTAATAAATAATTAGAAAAACGTAACGAGCATGGATATGACTTGGGTGTTCTTTCCTTTACGACTCTGGGGGAGTTGGGAGATGACACGGTTGGCTTCATGACGAGACTGCAGAACTGCATGGCTAGACACGACTATAACTACAAAGTTGGGGATTCCATTTTCTTTTGATTAGGCATTTCCATTCAGAAAGGGGTAGGGGCTCAGCTTGTGGCTAGGCTCCCTACCAATGCTATATAAAAAATACTTTTCTCCCTTTAATGAAAGTCCTTTTTTTATTAAAATAAAATAAAATAATAAATAATAATAATAATAATAATAATAATAATAATAATGGGGGAAGCTTCAGGAGAGAGAAGATATGCGGGTCAAGTAAAGAGGGAAGAACATGGGGGAGAAGTGCCATCAAATTGGGAGAATCGAGCTCTCATTTTCCTTCTCAGGTATGATGAACTACGTCTGGTATTCTTCTTCAACTAAGGAATTAACATTAGGTGTACATCTTATATATACAGACACGTTGGTAGATTTTCTTTCTAGGGTTTTTGTTGGTTCAGCCGATACTTGTATAAATTGTTCTCCAGCGGCTTTTTTGTGGTTCCAGCATTTTTAATTTCACCCTTTTATCATTCTTAGTTCCTTCTCCTCATAGCATGCCAAGAACTAGTTCTCCAGTTGCTTTTGAGGGTTCGGCAGAATGGGATGAAGGGGTCCCTTCTAATGAGTCCTTGTTCCAATGTCCCTTCAAGATCTTTGATGGGTGTAATAATGGAGTGAAGGAAGGGGTCTGAGCAGAACAGGTTTTTACAGACACCTCTATGATAGACACCTTCCAACTGAGGGGGCCAAATATACATGCAGAGAAAGGATCAACACTAATTTAGATGTTTACAATGTTGGGAGTTTGTCATATCCAACCTACAGATGTGGCTCTGCACTCAATGTATGCACATCTACTCTTGGAGAAGGCCTTGCAGGTTACATGAAGGAAATTTCATCTCAAAGCCTTACAATGGCTTAACTGTAGACTTCTTAATACATGGCCTAGACAAACCCCAAACACCTTCTACTGAGCCAAATGACATAGGGGAAGCCGAAGTACCAACTGTTTTATCCTTGGACATGCTCAACCTGGTCTTTCAGAAGAATTACACTACTGTTTCCAGCATCCCTCCCCATAGTAGGCTCAATTTCTCAAGAAATTTAAAAGCTAATCTTGACAAGGTTATTGCCAACCCTTTGGATCTTTGTGTGTGGCTGCATCTTCTTTTATTGCCAGTTTGAACCTTAAGCATGTATACTCCTAAGTGCCCAATGGAGGAGAGATCTGGGACAAGGAAAAGGTTGCAATCTTCTAGTATTAACCATGCTCTGGTTCTGTGGAATGATACTGGCTTCCCCAGCATGGTGCACTCTCTCTTAGATCAGTCAAAGAAAAATAAAAAGGCAAGACCAACAACAGGAAGTCTGGTGGCTTTAACCTTCATGCTTGCAAAAAGAAGGTGAGTTAGGCCAATACACAATAGCCATTAAGGTCTTGTCCTCTAGCGGAATTGCTCCTCACTCCCAGGCTACACTTCTGAACCTGAGTCAAAAACACCCAGTGCTCCTCCACCTTCCATCCCTGCAGATCCTATTCAAGCTGATGTTCTTTATGTGGAAAAAAGTGCAGTCATGGGTGCTATCAAAGGCTTCCCTAAAGGGAAATCCTGTGGAAGAGATGGTCTTAGGTCTTAACACCTCTTTGATGCCTTATGTGGTCCAGCTTCAGCAGTTGCAGAGGAGATTCCGACCTCCATTACAGGGGTTGTTAACTTGTGGCTTGCAGGGAAGTGCCCACCTTTGCTTTGGGAGTATATTGTGCGCTCCCTTGAATCCCCTGCTCAAAACTGGAGGTGGGCTGAGGCCCATAGCTGTTGGCACAATCTGGAGGAGGCTCTGCTCTAAACTGGCTGCTTTTTCAGTCAGCAAAGAAATGTCTTCATATCTTGGGGACTTCCAGTTTAGTGTGGGTGTTCGATGTGGGGGTGAAGCCATCCTCCACTATGCCAACATGCTTCTGGAGATACAAGGTAACTTACCAAACATGAGCATGCTTCTTATTGATCTCAGCAATGCTTTTAATATGGTTGACAGGTCTTCCATGATCAAAGAAGTTAGATGCAAGTGCCCAAGCATCTCCAGGTGGGTGGAGTTCTGCTATGCCAAACCAGCAAAACTCTACTACAATGACAACACCCTCTTGTTTGCACAAGGAGTTCAACAGGCTGACCCCCTTGGATCCTTACTCTTTGCACTGACATTGCATCCTCTCATCATCAAAATTGCTTCAGACTGTACCCTTGATCTGCATGCTTGGTACCTTGATGATGGTACCATTGCAGGAGAAACTATGGAGGTTGCCAAATCTATGAACATCATACATATGGAGGGAAAGGTTAGGGGGTTGTTTCTTAACATCAACAAAACTGAGCTATTATGGCCTACTGCAGATCCCAGAAGTTTGGTGGAAGGGGTTTTTCCTGTTTGCATCAACATACCTTTTTTGGGGGTGAAGTTACTTGGGGGCCCGTCAGTCTTGACTCAAATTTTTATAGTGACTTAGTGCAAGGAAGAGTGGTGAAGACCATCCAACTAATGGAGATTTTGAAGATTCTGCAGGACCCACAATGTGAGCTTCTCCTCTTGCGCAATTGTGCTAGTGTCTCCAGAATCTATTTCACAACGAGGACCACCAGTCCGTTGGCTCTCCAGCAGCCTGCTTCCCACTATGATTAATATCTCTTGCAGTTCCTCAGACACCTTATCACATGAGATGGTGTTGGGTTTGGCCCATTGCAGCAGCGCATAACAACCTTGCCCATGAAGGATGGAGGTCTGGGTGTCTACACTATGGGGAATACTAGCCACTATAGTTATCTTGCTTCTTGTGTCCAGAATATACACGTGCAGAACACCATCCTTAGATCCCATATGACTACAAATACACATCACAGCTTCCAGCGTGCTCTGTCAAATTTTATTCAGGTCTGTTGCTTGACTTCTTCTTTCAACATCCAAGATACTGCCCCACGTCCAATGCACTCATTGGCAGTCCTTTACTTTGATGCTGTTAAAAGAATATGCCCAGCAGATTTACCTTGACATAACGTGACACAAACCTTGGGCAATGTAACAAACTTAATCATGTCCAAGATTTCTTCAAAGTCGTTCCTATTGCTGGGCTTAACCAGTCAATTGGGCCTCGTCTGTTCCGGGCTGTGCTATGCTACAGGATGGGAATACCCATGTTTGATAAGTACAGCTTATGCTCTAGTTGCGGGAGAGGGATGGACGTCTTCGGAGACCACACCTTACATTGCGCCAGTGAAGTAGGCCTCAAGTTTAGACATTACTTGGTCTGAGATGTGCTCGCGGATATGTGTTACAGAGCTGGTGTGACCAGCTTATGGCTAGGCTTTCTACCATTTCGTTGTAAATGTGTTTTTTCTCTCTAATAAAATCCATTTTTTATAATAATAATAATAGTGAGGTGATCACGCTTTACATTGTGCTAGTGAGGTGGGTCTCAAATTCAGGCATGATCTAGTAAGAGACGTGGTATCGGACATGTGCTTTAAAGCTGGTGTCTCGGCCCGTAAGGAAGTAAAGTTGTGCTTCTTATCTGACAATGCAAGCGCTTTTAGCCCACGGATATACTGGTATACAATTGGGAGGGTGGCCGAGACGTCTGCTTTGATGGCACAGGGGTGTCCCCTTTTGCAGGAGGCGTGAGGGTCGCGTTTACGCCTGGGATTGCCATTGCCAATGTTGTTACGCGCGAACTAATAAATATTTGGACAAATGCAACGAGCATGGATACGGCTTGGGAGTTCTCGCCTTTACGACTCTAGGGGAGTTGGAGAAGACACGATTGGCTTCATGACGAGACTGCAGAACTTCATGGCTAGCCACGACTATAACTACAAAGTTGGGGATTCCCTTTTCTTTAGATTAGGAATTTCCATTCAGAAAGGGGTAGGGGCTCAACTTGTGGCTAGGCTCCCTACCAATGCTATGTAAAAAGTAATTTTCTCCCTTTAATGAAAGTCCTTTTTTTATTAAAAAAAATCAAAATAAATGTAATAATAATAATAATAATAATAATAATAATAATAATAATAATAATAATGGGGGAAGCTTCAGGAGAGAGAAGATATGCGGTTCAAGTAAAGAGGGAAGAACAGGGGGGAGAAGTGCCATCAAATTGGGCGAATCGAGCTCTCATTTTCCTTCTCAGGTATGATGAACTACGTCTCGTCTTCTTCTTCTTCTTCTTCAACGAAGGAATTAACATTAGATGTACCTCTTATATATACAGACACGTTGGTAGATTTTCTTTCTAGGGTTTTTGTTGGTTCAACCGATATTTGTACAATTTGTTCTCCAACGTCTTTTTTGTGGTTCTAGCATTTTTAATTTCACCCCTTTATCATTCTTAGTTCCTTCTCCTCATAGCATGCCAAGAACTAGGTCTCCAGATGCTTTTGAGGGTTCAGCAGAATGGGATGTAGGGGTCCCTTCTAATGAGTCCTTGTTCCAATGTCCCTTCAAGATCTTTGATGGGTGTAATAATGGAGTGGAAGGAAGGGGTCTGAGCAGAATAGGTTTTTACAGACACCTCCATGATATACACCTTCCAACTGAGGGGGCCAAATATACATGCAGAGAAAGGATCAGCACTGGTTTAGATGTTTACAATGTTTGGGAGTTTGTCCTATCCAACCTACAGATGTGGCTCTGCACTCAATGTATGCACATCTACTCTTGGAAAAGTCCTTGCATGTTACATGAAGGAAATTTCATCTCAAAGCCTTACAATGGCTTAACTGTAGACTTCTTAATACATGGCGTAGACAAACCCCAAACACCTACCACTGAGCCAAATGACACAGGGGAAGATGAAACACCAACTGTTTTGTCCTTGGACATGGTCAACCTGGTCTTCCAGAAGAATTACACTACTATTTCCAGCATCCCTCCCAAGAGTAGGCTCAACTTCTCAAGAACTTTAAAAGCTACTCTTGACAAGGTTATTGCTAACCCTTTGGATGTTTGTGTGTGGCTGCATCTCCTTTTATTTCCAGTTTGCACCTTAAGCATGTATACTCCTAAGTGCACAATAGAGGAGAGATCTAGGACAAGGAAAAGGTTGCAATCTGCCAGTATTAACCATGCTCTGCTTCTATGGAATGATACTGGCTTCCCCAGCATGGTGCACTCTCTCTTAGATCAGTCAAAACAAAATAAAAAGGCAAAACCAACAACAGGAAGTCTGGTGGCTCTAACCTTCATGCTTGCAAAAAGAAGCTGAGTTATGGCCAATACAAAACATCCATTAAGGTCATGTCCTCTAGATGAATTGCTCCTAACTCCCAGGCTATACTTCTGAACCTGAGTCAAAAACACCCCAGTGCTCCTCCACCTTCCATCCCTGCAGATACTATTCAAGCTGATGCTCTTTGTGTGGACAAAAGTGCAGTCATTGGTGCTATCAAAGGCTTCCCTAAAGGGAAATCCTGTGGAAGAGATGGTCTCAAGTCTTAACACCTCTTTGATGCCTTATGTGGTCCAGCTTCAGCAGTTGCAGAGGAGACTCCGACCTCCATTACATGGGTTGTTAACTTGTGGCTTGCAGGGAAGTGCCCACCTTTGCTTTGGGAGTAGATTGTCAGCGCTCCCTTGAATCCCCTGCTCAAACCTGGAGGTGGGCTGAGGCCCATAGCTGTTGGCACAATCTGGAGGAGGCTCTGCTCTAAACTGGCTGCTTTTTCAGTCAGCAAAGAAATGTCTTCATATCTTGGGAACTTCCATTTTAGTGTGGGTGTTCGATGTGGGGGTGAAGCCATCCTCCACTATGCCAACAGGCTTCTGGATCTACAAGGTAACTTACCAAACATGATCATGCTTCTTATTGATCTCAGCAATGCTTTTAATATGGTTGACAGATCTTCCATGATCAAAGAAGTTAGATGCAAGTGCCCAAGCATCTCCAGGTGGGTGGAGTTCTGCTATGCCAAACCAGCAAAACTCTACTACAATGACAACACCCTCTTGTTTGCACAAGGAGTTCAACAGGCTGACCCCCTTGGATCCTTACTCTTTGCGCTAACATTGCATCCTCTCATCATCAAAATTGCTTCAGACTGTACCCTTGATCTGCATGCTTGGTACCTTGATAATGGTACCATTGCAGGAGAAACTATGGAGGTTGCCAAATCTATGAACATCATACATATGGAGGGCAAGGGTAGGGGGTTGTTTCTTAACATCAACAAAACTGAGCTCTTATGGCCTACTGCAGATCCCAGAAGTTTGGTGGAAGGGGTTTTTCCTGTTGGCATCAACATACCTTTTTTGGGGGTGAAGTTACTTGGGGGCCTGTCAGTCTTGACTCAAATTTTTATAGTGACTTAGTGCAAGGAAGAGTGGTGAAGACCATCCAACTAATGGAGATTTTGAAGATTCTGCAGGACCCACAATGTGAGCTTCTCCTCTTGCGCAATTGTGCTGGTGTCTCTAGAATCTATTTCACAACGAGGACCACCAGTCCATTGGCTCTCCAGCAGCCTGCTTCCCACTATGATTAATATCTCCTGCAGTTCCTCAGACACCTTATCACATGAGATGGTGCTGGGTTTGGCCCATTGCAGCAGCGCATAACAACCTTGACCATGGAGGATGGAGGTCTGGGTGTCTACACTATGGGGGATACTAGCCACTATAGTTATCTTGCTTTTTGTGTTCAGAATATACACGTGCAGAACACCATCCTTAGATCCCATATGACTACAAATACACATCACAGCTTCCAGCGTGCTCTGTCAAATTTTATTCAGGTCTGTGGCTTGACTTCTTCTTTCAACATCCAAGATACTGCCCCACGTCCAATGCACTCATTGGCAGTCCTTTACTTTGATGTTGTTAAGAAGAATATGCCCAGCAGATTTACCTTGACATAACGTGACACAATCCTTGGGCAATGTAACAAACTTAATCATGTTCAAATTTCTTCAAAGTCGTTCCTATTATTGGGCTTAACCAGTCAATTGGGACTCGTCAGTTACAGGCTATGCTATGCTACAGGATGGGAATACCCATGTTTGAGGAGGATAGCTTATGCTCTAGTTGCGGGAGGGGAATAGACGTCTTCGGAGACCACGCCTTACATTGCGCCAGTGAAGTAGGCCTCAAGTTTAGACATGACTTGGTCTGAGATGTGCTCGCGGATATGTGTTACAGAGCTGGTGTGTCCTCTCGAAAAGAAGTCAAATTAGGCTTTCTATCGGACAATGAAACTTCTTTGCGGCCAGCGGATATCTTGGTGTATAATTGGGAGAACGGTCGTGACTTCTGTTTTGATGTTACCGGGTTGTCCCCTTTCACTGGTGGTGGGAGAGCCGCCTTCTCGCCCGTCCAAGCCATTTTGAACGCCATTACTCGTAAACGTACCAAATACTTGGACAAATGTATCGTTCACGGATACGGCCTCGGTGTGCTTGCATTCACCACCTTGGGCGAACTAGGAGAGGACACGATAACTTTTGTAAAGAGGTTGCAGAATTGCATAGATAGCTTCGATTCCAATTATAAAATCGACAACTTTTTTTTTTCTTCAGATTAGGCATTTCTATTCAAAAGGGGGTAGGTGCCCAGCTTGTGGCTAGGCCTCCTACCATTTCGTTATAAATGTTCTTTTTCTCTCTAATAAAATCCCTTTTATAATAATAATAATAATAATAATAATAATAATAGTGAGGTGATCACGCTTTACATTGTGCTAGTGAGGTGGGTCTCAAATTCAGGCATGATCTAGTAAGAAACGTGGTATCAGACATGTGCTTTAAAGCTGGTGTCTCGTCCCGTAAGGAAGTAAAGTTGTGCTTCTTATCTTAGAATGCAAGCGCTCTTAGGCCCGCGGATATACTGGTATACAATTGGGAGGGTGGCCGAGACGTCTGCTTTGATGTCACAGGGGTGTCCCCTTTTGCAGGAGGCGTGAGGGTCGCGTTTACGCCTGGGATTGCCATTGCCAACGCTGTTACGCGCAAACGTAATAAATATTTGGACAAATGCAACGAGCATGGATACGGCTTGGGATTTCTCGCCTTTACGACTCTAGGGGAGTTGGGAGAAGACACGATTGGCTTCATGACGAGACTGCAGAACTGCATGGCTAGCCACGACTATAACTACAAAGTTAGGGATTCCCTTTTCTTTAGATTATACATTTCCATTCAGAAAGGGGTAGGGGCTCAGCTTGTGGCTAGGCTCCCTACCAACGCTATGTAAACAAATGCTTTTCTCCCTTTAATGAAAGTTTTTTTTATAATAATAATAACATTAATAATAATAATAATAATAATAATAATAATTTTATGTATTCAATAAATCGACCGTTGGGGCCCTTGTATTTATGATGTAGTTTTTAAATAGTGGTAAAAAAGATTTGATGTTTAAACCTAATTTTTAGAATTAAAAATAAACAAGATTAAAGTAAAATTGATTTCAAATTATGGGAAGAACTGAGACTAAGGATTTCACCATTAGCAAATTTTTCAAGTGATAAAAATCTTGCAACTCATATATTCAATTTATACAAAATATTGCCAAAATTAGATTTTCAAAATAATAGTTGAAAATCGAAAGCATGAGACATCAAAAGCTCTAAACTCAACATGACCCATCAAAAAAAAAACACAACTAATTGATAAAAACCATATTTTTCAAATTTAATTCAAAGCAAATAATAGTAAAAGAATTGCACAAACATAATAAAATAAGAATTACCACTTTATTATTGGAAAAATGGCTTCCTCCGTCGCCCCAGTGATGGTGATTAGCTCATCATGTTGGAAACACTCTCAAAATAATTGTTCATAGCTCAAAAAGTGTTTACAATGAAGAAATAAAAAGAACACAAAAGTTTTGATACAAATATAGGCGTTACAGACTGTGTTCTCTGTGTGGATGAAGAGAAAATAAGACGACATCAATAAAGTACGGACTCTGTAAGCTTCAGAAATATGAAAGAATAAGCAAAGGGTTCATCGACAGTTTTCTGGAGCCTTATGTTCTTTGCCTCTTCTTCACCAGCGGAAATTTTCTTTTCTTCCTGAAATTTTCTCCACGTCTCTGCCTTTATTTTTCTTCGATCCTTTTGTTATTTATAGGTTTGGGGTGCCCTAATACATCATCCTTAATCGATAAGGACTCCCATCTTCATCTAAATATAACTCCAAATCTTTCTTAATCCGATTCAGGGACAAACTCCCTTTTCCGACTGTGGCACGACTTTGCAGCCATTTTTTTCGGGTGAAACACCTCTTCTGACGTGTGTTTAATCTTGTTTTTATTGTCTCTTCACTTGGCTAACTCGCAATCACTTCCAAATCCCTTAAAATTCGTTCCAAATCAACACAGTAAACTTTCTTCACGTAACCAAAATTTTCCGCTATTTTCCTGAATTTGAATTGAATGAAGGGTGCCCCCAATCCAATTGTCGGGTGCCTTTAGCAATTTTTTTGGGTGCCTTTAACAAGTTTTTGAGCCGATTTTTCCACAAATATTTATTTTTCAAAAATACCTACAAAGACATAAAAACCCATAATAAGTACAAAATCGAACACTATCAAAATAGATAATCGAGCATAATTTAGACACAAAATGTGTCTATCAAATACCCCCAAACTTACTATTTGCTAGTCCTCGAGCAAATCTAATCTAGAAAATAAAATACTAACTCACTTTCGCAGGAATCGCAACTACATTTAGCATATGTAATAAGCTTTTAAACCCCTAGGTGTCCCTAGTGGACGAGTTTTGTCTCGTGAGGGTTTACAAGAGGTATACCCATAAAACCTTTACTCCAAATTCTAGCTACTCGTGAACGATTGAGGATAGACACTAAACAAGCTATTTAGTTGGCATACTAAATTCTTCGGCTATGGGAATCATTACCCTAAGGATCACCAAAGTCTTTGGCTCAATTTCCTTTCAATCCAAAATCCAAAACCTGTAGCAAAAAGAAAAATACCCAAAGAAACGTAAAATAGAAAAAAGTAAAAATAATACTAAAACTAAAAATAAAAACCTAAAAATAAATTTAAAACTCTAAACCTAAAGACAAGTCCGCGTCGGCGGCGCCAAAAATTGATGTAGTTTTTAAATAGTGGTAAAAGATTCGATACTCAGACTTGTAACGATTTGATGTTTATACCTAATTTTTAAAACTAAAAATAAAGAAGATTAAAGTAAAATTTATTTCAAATTATGGGAAGAACTGAGACTAAGGATTCCACCATTATCCAATTTTTCAAGTGATAAAAATCTTGCAACTCATATATTCAATTTATTCAAAATATTGCCAAAGTTAGATTTTCAAAATAATAGTTGTAAATCGAAAGCATGAGACATCAAAAGCTCTAAACTCAGCATGACCCATCAAAAGAAAACACAACTAATTGATAAAAACTATTTTTTCAAATTTAATTGAAAGCAAATAATAGTAAAAGAATTGCAGAAAAATAATAAAATAAGAATTACCAATTTATTATTGGAAAAATGGCTTCCTCCGTCGCCCCAGTGATGGTGATTAGCTCATCATATTGGAAACACTCTCAAAATAATTGTTCCTAGCTCAAAAAGTGTTTACAATGAAGAAATAAAAAGAACACATAAGATTTGATACGAATATAAGCGTTACAGACTGTGCTCTCTGTGTGGATGAAGAGAAAATAAGACGGCAGCAATAAAGTACGGACTCTGTACACTTCAGAAATATGAAAGAATAAGCAACGGGTTCAGCGACAGTTTTCTGGAGCCTTATGTTCTTCGTCTCTTCTTCACCAGCATAAATTTTCTTTTCTTCCTGAAATTTTCTCCACATCTCTGCCTTCATTTGTCTTCGATCCTTTTGTTATTTATAGGATTGGGGAACCCTAATACATCATCCTTAATCGACAAGGACTCCCATTTTCATCCAAATCCAACTCCAAATCTTTGTTAATCCGATTCAGGGACAAACTCGACTGTGACACGATTTTGCAGCCATTTTTTCGGGTGAAACACCTCTTCTGACGTATGTTTAATCTTGTTTTTATTGTCTCTTCACTTGGCTAACTCGCATCACTTCCAAATCCCTTAAAATTCGTTCCAAATGAACACAGTAAACTTTCTTTACGTAACCATAATTTCCCGCCATTTTCCTGAATTTGAATTTGAATGAAGGGTGCCCCCAGTCCAACTGTCGGGTGCCTTTAGTAATTTTTCTGGGTGCCTTTAACAACTTTTTGATCCGATTTTTCCACAAATATTTATTTCTCTAAAATACCTACAAAGACATAAAAACCCATAATAAGTACAAAATCGAACACTATCAAAATAGATAATCGAGCACAATTTAGACACAAAATGTGTGTATCAATTTACCAGCTGAGTTGATACTAGAATTAAGATTCAGACTAGTGGGTGCTTATCTCAATCTATTAGGGTTCATCTTGGCGATCATACATATATTATGGGAAACACGTTCACCTTAGTCAATATGCGCACACTTTTATCCCTCATATCCATCTTCTTAGTCTATTCATGTGATTGTGGTTTGTTAGATTGCGAGTATCGTGGTCCATTGTACGACTTTCCGAGTAGTGCTTTGTTTTCTCATATATAAATTTTAGTACGCTTGAGTGTAAACTCGTGTACATCAATTGGATTCAAAACAGGATAATGATTCCCATAACCAAAGAATTTTGTAGCCAACTAAATAGCATGTTTAGTGTCTACCATCAATCGTTCACAAGTAGATAAGCTTTGGAGTAAAAGGTTTTGTGGGTACACCTCTTGTAAACCCTCACGAGACTAAAACTCGTCCACTAGGGCCACCTAGGGGTTCAAAGGCTTGTTGCATATGCTAAGTGCAATCAGTATGCCTGTGAAAGTGAGTTAGGATTTTTCGTTCATTTTTAGGTTAGTTTTTCATTTTACTTTTGCTCGAGGACTAGCAAAATATAAGTTTGGGGGTATTTGATATAAACGATTCTGTCTTTTAATTTGGCCTCATATTTATATTTATAGTTATCAATTTATGTACTAATATCATTATTTTATTATATTTTTAGGTACTTTTGAAGAAGTAATAAACATGGAAGAAATTGGCTTTAAAAGTGTTAAAGGTACCAAAGTGAAGTGATAAAGGGACCCTTCATAATTGATAAAGGCACCCACCTTCAGATTTGAAAAGCATTCTTGGTGGGAAAACTTTGTTTCAAATTGAGAAAGATTATTTTCGAGTATTTTGGGATTTGCAAGAGGCTTAGACATGATTATTCTTTCCTTATTAAAAGTACAAGCTGTACACGTAATCACTCAAACCAAAAATCAAAACAGAATCTCGTTTTTCTAGTCAAGAACATTGAGAATAGATTCTCGAAGATAACTCTATTTCAAAGTCGTATAAATATGTTCTATCTTTTATGAATGTTTGGGATACCTAAGGAAGAAAAATCAAAACAGAATCAGAGAAGATCGAGTTTAGTTTAAAAGGAGAAAAAAAAACAGACCGAGAAGAATAATCAAAGAAAGAATATTTTTCCGAGAAGATATTTCATTAAAAAGGGGATTAATTCGAAGATTGGGTACTCTAGTATAAAGAGGGGTCGAAAGGAGCTTAGAAGAAAGGTTGTCTGCAAGCTAGATTGAGAGAAAGAGAATTTCAGAAAAAATTCAGCTACTCGTGAAGAAGAAGAGGATGAGGAAGAACATAACGCACCTTAGAACTATCGTTGAACAATTTGCCTATTCTTTTATATTTTCTAGCTTTATAAACGTTTCTATAAACATTTTCTGCGATATTCTGAGTTTAAGGCAAGCAAAATCTGTCGTTGTTTCATTACGTAATTCAATACTTTCTATAGCTTCAACGACGAAATTGGCCCGTTCTTGTTTTAACTACACCTGAAACGAGTCGTAGATTCATTAAACAATCTTTGTTAGCATTTTTCCTTAATGAATACTTTGGTTAATTGTTTTTCTTCCAATTTTTTTCCTTTTGTAGCTAAAATCCTCCTTAGGGTTAGAGATGGAGTCATATTATGTGTGTTAGAGTATTGTGATTATTTTCTATAATCATTTCTCATGGTCCTATTTGCTGATTAATATTCATAATAATTTCTACATGTGTCCTAAAATGCTTAATAATTGATTTCTTTATTATTTTCATAGATAAGCATATTATAGTGGAGAAAATTATTAATCTTTTGAGAAAAACTATTGAAGTAAAACGATTTGTTTTCCAAGACGTAATTATTGTGTCCGCAATCGTCTTGTGCAATATTTTGAGAAAATTATCGAGAATGATTACAATCTTCTAGTTTGCATAGTTGTGATGAAATCTTGAGTCCTAGATTTTTTTTTTATTTGTAAATCAGTTTTAGCATTTTAAGTATTTTTAGACTTTTAAAATAAAATCACCAAACCATATTTGTTATTAGCACTAAAATTAATTAAAAACTAGTAATTGCAATTTTTGAAATCACTGTAGAACAAACCGTGCTTGCATAATGTCTTATCAACAGCCGTGCTCTTGCGGTATAAATAAAAATCCCATCAATAATAATATTTCTACTTAATCGATGAAATTGAAATCCTAAGGATGCCTATAGTGATACTCGTAGGCATTTTGGAGGAATTGTAAATACTACATGAAAAAAAGGGAAATGAGGATAATAATAGGGTATTCAATCGAAAGCCTTGAGCCATTTGGCGTGAATAACTGTTGTGTCAGGTTTTCTTTCTATAGTGATCAACCTATAGTATCCTCCAGTAGTAACCCGTGGAATTATGTATGGCCCTTCCCAGTTGGAGGAGCGGCAGTGTTTTGATGCTTTGAGAACCAAACCCCCTACTCGAAAAGTATTTGGTTTGATTATTTTGGCCCTATAGATCTTATGTTCGTATGGCCGAACATCTTCTTTAATATCTCTTGGATTATATATGAGGGAGAATATCTTTGATAATTTTGGTGGTTCATAAAAGGTGAGAATGGTCTCTACCCATCTGTTGAAGTAATGAGATGCAGTAGCAAACCATTTATAACGACGAGCTAAAACATAATTGTCTTTTTTCAGCAAAGTCCAGTCCCCACTCTTGATAAATGAGAATGATTCAATGATACAGAAACAAATTGAGTAAGAGATACTTGAGTATGGTACCTATTAACATAAGACGAAACATTCTCAGTTGATGCTTGATCTCCTTCCATAGATTTGAGCAGTTGATATTTCTCTAGGTACAAAGGTGAATTCTTATGAATTCCGCATCTAACTCCAGGAGAAGGGCCCTTAACTCGAGGTGGAATTTCTGGCCGGGTTCTTATGAGGGCTGCTGATTGTTGAAGCCATGCACGTCCCATGATCATATCATAATTGATCTTTCCCTTGAGGATATGAAATTTGGTGTCTGTTTGAGTGATTCTCGTTGTTATTGTAAGAGTGATGTTCCCATAAACATCCATGGTCATCCCTTCAGGGTCTCTGGATATTTTTGGCAAGCGTGTAGCCTCTTGTCTAATTATCCCTGCCGCTTTGAGAGTTTTGACAATGATAACATTGACATCCATGCCTATAAATTGAACACTCGATTCTCCAATTATATAAACTAAAACTGCAAACATCAACAACCAATGGCATACTATGAGAATAACAATTATTATTATGCTTCTTGTTCTTCTATTCCTCCTTCTTGTTCTTCTTCTTCTTCTTCTTCTTCTGGTGATGATGATAATAATAGTTTGTACTCATCAGACGAAGATTTAGTTGCATTGAGTCAAAATAACCAGGCAGTCACTTTGGGATTGATTGTTTCAAGTATGAACTGGCCACATACTCGTATCCAAATACCAAGAGAACGTGAGGCCGGTGTAATACTTCTCTGGAATGATTACTTTTGCAGAAACCCTACGTTTTCACCTAAAATATTTCGTAGAAAATTTAGAATACGACGAGAATTGTTCAACCGTATTTTGGGAGATGTCGTATCGGTAAATAATTATTTTGTTCAAAAAAAAGATGTTGTTGGTGTTCCTGGATTAACCTCTCATTAGAAAGTTACAGCAGCAATACGAATATTAGCTTATGGATATACGACCGATGCAATAGATGAGTACTTATGCATTGGAGAATCCACTGTTTTGGAAACAACTCGTAGGTTTTGTAAGACGATTGTGCATTTGTATGAGAAAGAATATCTGCGCACACCAACTGAGCGTGATGTTGAACTATTGCTTAAGGAGAACAAGGATAGGGGATTTTAAGGGATGCTGGGTAGTGTAGATTGCATGCATTGGAAATAGGATAAATGCCCATCGCCAGAATCAGGGGCTTACACTGCGTACAAAGGGAGTGAAAGTATTATGTTGGAGGCAGTGGTGTCATATGATCTCTAGTTTTGGCATGCATTTTTTGATATTCTTAGTTAAAACAATTATATTAATATGATGAACCGTTCTTATATTTTTAAACAGATTATCAACGGGAAAGCACCACCAGTGAACTTTGTTGTAAACGGACATCAATATGATATGGGATATTATCTTGGTGATAGAATATACCAGAGATTGCTACTATTGTGATGTCTATTAAACATCCAGATTCCCAGAAAAAAACAGAAATTTTCAGCAATGCAAGAGGGTTGCCGAAAAGATGTAGAGCGAGGCTTTGGTGTACTGCAAAATCAATTTGCCATCGTCAAGCAACCTGCAAGAATGTGGAATCCAGACGACTTGCATATATCATGAAAATTGTTATCATTTTATATAATATGATAGTGGAAGATGAGCGACTACCCAGTGATTGGCCACATGAATATGATCAACGCCGCAACCATGCACCGGTAAATATTTCGAGACAACATACTGCTGAACTTTCGAGAATGAGAGTTGAGCAACGTCGACGTGCAGTACACAACAAAGATACGAATATTCGTTTGCGAACATTACTTGATCGAACACTTATGGTCAGACATTGGTGACGAATAACAATTTCTAAACCATGCAGATAGGTTTTGTGGGTATATCTCTTGTAAACCCGCCTGAGACACCACTCGGCCGCTAGGGGCACCTAAGGGTCTAAAGGCTTATTGCACATGCTAAGTGCAGCTGCGATGCCTGCAAAAGTGAGTTTAGGTTTACTTTTTAGCTCTTGTATTATCAATATGCTTACTACGTTGTAATGAATAAATTAACGGAAGTATCATAAATAACCAATATCACTTATTCAGAACAACAATACATCAGTAGATGTTAAGATATCTCATTTTCGCAGGAGTCACGGTTTCACTTAGCACGCGCAACAAGCCTTTAAACCATTAGGTGGCCCCAATGTACGAGTTATATCTCGTGAGGGTTTACAAAGAGATATACCCATAAAACCTATAATCAAACCTTCAACGAGTGGTACGACGCCCTGGATGACGATCTAAAAATCTTCGAAGAACAATCAACACAAAAGGGTTGTATTTTTCCATCACCCTTAGGATCTCGAAATGAGGTTGGTACCTGAAATATGAACCTTTCCATCTTCACCATTCCTCCAGAGATATGGCAAAAACTTCGTCATCAGTTTCATTCCTAATTCTTCTTTCATTCACCTTAGCGGTTAAAGTTGAAACTTGTAGTACCGCCCTACCTATTTCCTGAAATCGACAAAAAAGGCCTGCTTTGTTCGGTTATTGGGGTTACCGGTTTCATTACAGAAGTTAGTATGTATATGTTCTAACCATTCCATGCTCATTGAACCATTCATCCGACGTTCATGACCCCTTGCTGGATAATGTAATATTATGTTTCGACAAAGAGATAAATCTTCCTCTATGGTAATATTATCAGTATTGATACTAAAATTTTGGTAAGCCATAATTCTAAAACGGAGAGATAAAAATAATCTTTGAATTAGGTTATTTGAAATGTGGAAGGTGTAGTTTCCAAATGGTATATATAGGGCCTTTTTTTAATGGAAATAATTTTCCAATATTAAATAAAAAAATTAAAGCATGATATTGAAAGAACTGGCGACTCTGTTCTGTTCCAGCCTAGTGGGTAATTAATAACAATCTATTCAAAGGTAGGCTAGAAAGACTTTGGACGCCTAATTATGAAAGGTGTTTGGTCCGCGTGCAACGACTAAAGCATGATATAGAAAGAAGTGACGAGTCTCTTTTTTTCGAGACTGGTGGGTCCATAATAACAGTCTATTCAGTGGAATCTAACGTTTCAATTATTTACTTTGTCAATCTGAAAAATTTAGACAATCTCACTTATCTACTCATGTAGGAGAAGTAGATATGCTAATATCTTGAGTGTGTAGTCTTTTATCGTGTTGATGTTAATGCAAAAAAATGAGTGGTTGGTAGTTATGTTTCATCTGAATTACTTAATTACTCGAAATTTAAAGTTTTCATTAATTCGAAGAAAATGTACATTGGAAGTTCATTAACATTTAAAATAACAGCATTAATTCAAAACTAAACTAGAAATTTTAACCTCTTCATTCTTATCTGATAAATAAATATATAAATCATAAAAGTAGAAACTGAAACTGCCAATCCATTAATAATCAAGGTAATTAAGGTTTCAGCTAATCCGAGAACGCTTTAAGCTTGACTTCTCCTTCTTTGCAAAATATATGCCTTCCTAATTCGATGTACTCTTTTGTTACGGCATCCAACCCAGAGACATCCATCATCATTATATGAAACTCGTCGTCTACTTCTTTCTTTAGTCAAGTTTTTCTTTCCTAGCTTGTTTTGCTGCAAACTTTGTCGAAGACTCAGCTAGTTTTGCTGCAAACTCGGATTCTCTCTGCGCCATCTTCATTTTTATTTTTTCTTTATAATTGGTGTTGAAGTTTTTTTGCTCTTTAATAATTATTTCTATCATTTCCTATTGGCCACTGGATTTTGCTCTCCCTGTTTTCTTCAGTCGTTTCGCCTCTTTTTTTCCCGTATGATGGTTATATGTGTTAGGTATATCTCTTATTTCTTCATCGCCACTGGAATGGTCTTGGCTTGTTTCTTGTCTTTCCCGGTCTTCCTTACCACTTTCAGAATCTTCTTCAGCTTGTGAGGAATCGAAAACAACTGTCGATCGTCGTGAATATTTGATATTTTCTAACATAATTACGTAGCACTCTTCATGCTTAAATATTTTCCCACCATTAGCTTCCTTGAAAAGCTTCCTTACTTCTTTTTGTAAAAAAAGTTTAGTGGACGATATACAATTTAAAAAATAATGTACGTGACAAAAATAAAATGGGTACTTACCTTTGTTTCGGGGCCCCATCCAGTATGGTGTTCACGTTCCACTTCCGCCTCTTTTGCAGAGTAAAACGCCACATCTTTACTTATTCCCTGAAATCGTTTCTGAATGAAGGTCCAAGTGCGATGTGGCATTTAGGTATGGCTTCTTTCATCCCACTTAAGATGCGAGACCATAATTTTTCTTCTGATTGTTCGGAACCGATACTACAATCTTGAGATATTGATAAATGAATTCTACAAATCGTTACGTCTTCAAATGTAGAAAGTTTTGGACCTCGTGGTTTTGTTGCCATAATTCTAACTGATTTGAAAGACGAATATCTGAAAAATAGTGAAATTTTTCTCGTATACAAATGAAATGGATTAGTAATATATGAAATACTCAATCAACCAATTCATTTATATAGGTATACCAAAAGATAGTCTTTACAACGGTAACAAATTTTAACAAATTTCAACGGTTACTAGAAGAGGCGCTCGCTTAGAATGACACCCCACACACAGGCGCTCGCTTAGAGTTACTCCCCACACACAGCGTTGTCTTAAACAGACGCCCCACACACAGGAGTTGTCTTAAACATACGCCCTACACGAGCGTTACTCTAAGCGAACGCTTGAATACCGAACGTGCTTCTGTCCTTACGCTCCGCTGGACGTGCTCTTGGGTGAACGGTTCATCAGGCGGCATTCTGGTTCACGTCTGGATCAATGAAACGGATGTCTAGCACTACGACTTGCACGAGACGGAGAACCAGTATAACGCCTGGCACGAGACATACGGTTAGATGCACACTCCACCATATTCCACTTTGATCCAGTTCTGGGATAAAAGATGAACCGAAACAGTAACAAAAGTGGACCAAAACTCAAATTTAATTCACCACTGTGATCCGTTTTAGGCGGACCAAATATCAAATTTGGATTTGATTCGAGATTTGATCGTCCCACAGTGGATGCTCTTAGAAGGTAACTTACATGTTTTTAGTGTGTTTTATTAAATTATTCGTTATACAAATATTTTAATTTTTTATTTATTTTTAAAAAATTAAATGTTTAGCTGTGCTGACACGATACTACTGTTTTTGTCCTTTGTTGAAACATAATTTTTTGGTACAACTCAATATGACAAGTGTAAAACATTTCAATATGTGTCATATCATGCCGTTCCATACTGGTACACTTTATACCTCTCTGCCAATACCTTTGTATTCAATTGAAATTATAGTAATATAAAAAAATTGGTATAACACATAATTTTTAAAAAATGTACGTGTAAATATGACCAAGTGTAATAGTATTTCTTACTTTCGTACATGATGCCCTATTGAATGATAAAATAAAAATGTATGACCAGACAAAAACATGAAAATGGGTTTATTTTGGTTGGAAAATTAATTGGTAATTTTTCTTCTGATTATTCTCCATTTAGGCGCAATAGTATAAATTTTTTATATAACATTTATAAATTAAAATATAAAATAAACTATTTTTTTTGTCTTTATTAATCCGCTTTGACAAAATTAAAATATTAAGGAGATCGGAAAAATCCAAATCTATACATGTTAAGTGCTATATTATTACTAAAAATAAAAATAAACATGTATAGTATATAAAAAAGATACATATTTGATAGTTTCATTATTTTTAGAAATGTTTAAAAGAAGATTTTAAAAAGATATCTTTACATACGTTTAGTTACAAATATATTTTTTTAAAAAGAATAAAGATAAATAAAAAAGATATTAAATAAATTTGTTTCTTTATTTACGGAGATATGTTTTAAATTTTTGTTTCGATAATATTTAAAATAGTTTTATAATTATAAAAGATTAAGAATATATTTGATAGTGTAATAAAAAAATAATTATAAACAGAAATCGACCCTATTTTAAGACAAACGAAAATATAATAAAACATTAATAAAAAAAACATAAAGGGAGTATGATTTTTTTATTTTTTATTGATATCCGACGTTTAACTATAGGACTCACATGGAATTACCACGTTCTCTTAGGTAAAAGTGCCATAATTCATTTATTTTTGTAATCAAAGTGTTAGTATAATTTTGTGAATAATTTAAATGTATAATACAATTTTAATTTTTAACAAGTAAATCATACTAATTATTAAACTAATTCACATATGCTAATCCTACACCTCCTCTGCAATTCAACATAAATATGACAATGTAAATTTCAATGTATCGTAGCCCTTTGGCTCGGGGTGTTAATAAATTTATCCGATCCAATACTTCCTTTGTTTAAGAATAGGTGATCTAGTTTAAATTTACATAATTTTTAAGATAAAAAAGAAAGAGTAGTATTTTTAAGTATTTTTTACAATTATACCATTATGAATAATAATTAGTAATTTTAGAAATGAATTATCTCTCAAAATATACCACGGATATTCGTAAATTTTACACCATTGAAAAGCATTTTAAAACATCTACGTGACGAATATAAACATAACAATCAAATTATATATATTTCTTATACTAAAAATAATCAATTAAAAGGGTAATTTTAGAAATATTTCCTTGTTTAATGATATAAGTCACCTATTAGTGGACAAAATTTAAAAATGAATAGGTCATCTATTCTTAAACGGAGACAATATAAAAGTAATTGTATCATCTCTGTTATATATTAAACAAAGGGTATTTTGGGACTTTTAAATATCTCCACATATAAAATAAAAATAAAAATAAGATAATAAAATGAGGGCATATCGTCCAAATTAGAACTTTATATCAGACAAATACAAAACCTATGACTATTTCTATTTATTAAGTGGTACTTATGTATGACATGTTCAACTCAAATAACATGTACATTGAACGTGCCCTCGACTAGTATAAATAAAAAGGACATAGGTGAAGTTTAAACCCTTTTTTTCTTTCCAGTTTTACCATTATTCTCATATTTTTAATTAAAGTCTACGAAAATTATTGTGGGGGCCATAAAGATAATTTGGTTATGGAATTATACTCGAAGTCTTAATGTGATAACGAATTTACGGTGTATGCTGCCAGCTTTTTTTCTTCAGTTTTGCTGATGTTTTCATACTCTTATTAAAAGATAACAAAAAGAATTATAGGAAAAAAGTAATTTTATTATTCAATTATAATTAAATCCTCATTGTGATAACGTATTTACATTCATTTAAATCAATGTTTCTACCCGTCACTTTTTCATTTATGTACGCACGTCATGTTTTTCTGACACACTAGAATGCTTATAAAAAATAATAGTTTTGTTATCTCTCTCCCCCACCCTCATGTTGCTTTTTTAACCACTTTCATGTAGTCTAGTTCAACTCTTTGACTTTTAAAGGTTGCAAAAATTCATCTCATAAACATTGTTCACCGTCCAACCCACAAAGATCAAAAGGACTAGAACAAGGATTTCTCCGTATCTTAGAGACCAAGTTTACTTACTACATAAAAGGGGATTATATGGTAATGGAATTAACGATGAATTTTTAAGGAATTTTCAAGAGAAATAAAAGAGTTAGATAATATATAATGTAGTTATTAAGGTTTTGAGATATCGCACCCACCTTTTATGGTAGAGTTTGGTGAGAAGTGGGAGATCAGTTTATGGTATTAATAGATTGTTTGTACCTAAAAATTGCTCCTAGGTAAAATAATGTACTGTAGAAGTACTTTGTTTAGGTTCGAGGATCAAAATCGTACAAAGTAAATCCAAACAAGTAGAATGTATGAATTTGTTAAGCTTCGGTTACAAAGAGAGGATATGGGTTGACCTTAGGAGAGGAAAGCAAAGGAAGTTAAAGGAATTGTGTGTTGTGGTGGAAAAATATCAGAGCTTGAGAATGATTTTCTATCTTTTCTCGACTCTCTCTGGCTTGTTTCTCTTGTTATTCTCGTTCTGTTCTGTATTTGGAATTGGCTAAGCAGCCTATTTATAACCTTTGAGAGCACTTTCCTTGTAAAGTAGTGGTAATTGTGGGGATATGAATAAGTGGAGGTTATGGGAATAACCGTCCACCTCGTCCTGGGAAGTTTCTGGAATCTTCCAGATTATTACTCCACTATCTCTACAACCGCTTCAACTTACCACTCACTATATAATTTCTTTGTCATGGGGTGTTTTCCATACCCATGTTGCTATACACCTCCAAACCAAACCCCATGTTTTATTTCCCCCATTGTAATATGATTTGATGTCTCGTAGGAGTTAGTGGGATCAAGACTTCAAAGCCATGAGCCTTATTATAAAATAATATTTGTAATTGACTTTATGTCAATTTTGTCGTTGTAATAGATTAAGTAATGGTGCTAGCTTGAACGAGAGAGAGAAATGGTACAACTTGGAAAATAATGATGCTAGTTTAGTTTACGTTATATACAGCTATGGTCATAGCCTTTATCCTGAATATTCACTATTTTATATAACTAGTGCTCTGTTTTATACAAATAGTTTGCATGGATGCACATTAAATAACAAGGGTTTAGCCGGGTAAAGCCCTAAAATTTTACGGGTGCATGTATACATAAAAGAGCTACGAGGATAATGTAGCTATGAGTTAAAGACGCATTTCTCAATTCTCTTACGGAATGTAAGATAACTATGATTAACGACGCATTTCTCAATTCTCTTGCGGAATGTAAGATAGCTATGATTAAAGATGCATTTCTCAATTCTCTTGCGGAATATAAGATAGTCATGATTAAAGATGCATTTCTCAATTCTCTTGCGGAATTTAAGATAGTAGTAATATTTATAATTCTGATGTTCGTCAGGAATTTATGCTTTTTTATTCCACGTTTCTGCAGCTAGGAAAAATAAATCAATGAGCTTAGTTGTTGGATTTTACCGGGAATTTTGATTTGATGACGCTCCGATGATGTCAAATAGTCGTGAAGGAACGCTAGTTGATGTGTTACTGCCTTTAGGATGATAGAGCATTGTCTGGAGAGCATAAACTAGTAAAGAGTGGCTGATTTGTATGATGGAGGGACTAAAATCGACCCGTGTGTAGCATGAGACCATGGCTTTAAAGAGGAAATCCTTGTTTGACCATCACCGACCACCAGGGCTTTCTTTGAGTTTTGTGGAGGTACTGATGTATAGATTCTCTCGTCAGGATGATATGAGTGGGGGTCTTGTCGCTACTACCGTTGTTGATTAAATAATCTGGTTAAAGAAGGTGTTGTGTTAAACCTCTGAAACCGAGGAAGCCTTCACTCCCAAGGTGCATCTACTTTGGTCCGTTGCTCGACAATGAATGATTTAATAGTATCATCATGAGTCCATGCCTCTAGGGTCTGATCAGGCAAGGGAATCCAGGAAGGTTGATATCTCCCATTGTTATTGTTGCCTTCGTGCACCATGGCTGAAGCAAAAACTTGAATTGAAGTTGGAGTCCTTGTTGGTGCCCCTGGGCTGTTGAGTTGCAACTGCGACGTTTCTCGTGAGCGTTGAATGAATGAAACTGTTTCTTATTCTGACCCTTTGGTTTATAAGCTTGTTTTCCCTTCTTGGACGTGATGATGATATGTTTGGAATGTTCATATAGGTGAAGTCCTCTGGAAACACCGAGGGTAAAGAGGATGAGCTGGGAGATGTTTTGTCGCCATGGAGTGCCACGAGTATCTTTAAAGACTATGTTCCCCGAGGCGTCTCTTAAGCTATTCTTTGAATCCTTGATTGTGATAGGGGATGGGCTACGGTGAGCAGTCCTCTGTCACACTCATTTCTGATTACTGAAGTTGTATTTTATGGAGTAGACTTGGTATGCGTCTCAGCCTCATCGGGGGTTACAGGAGCTTATCATATCTGATGACGTAGTTGAGATAGGTGAATACTTCTTTGTAGCATGTCTTTGGAGAGTAAAGGGCATTGTCAAGATAGTGACTCTCTAGTTGACCGTCTCTTATAGCTTGAAGAGATTCCTTACAGCGAGGGGATCTTGTGTAAATCTTCAGTCCCCAAGTGTGGTTCTTGTGATCCTTCGGATGCAGCTGCTGAAGATGATGCTCTGAGTGGTGTCTTTGCGAAGGATGCCAATGCGATGAAAGCTGCACCAAATGGGTATCTGGATGCTAGAGTTGACTTTGACTTCAAGTTTGACAGGAGCCGACTCTTGGAGGAAGCTGAGACAACTAATCTTGTCCTCGAATAGCTTTGTCGTCATATTTGAGCCATTCAGGAGAACTTGAATGAAGTAGGTGCATCTTCGGCTTAGAAGTGATTACTGAAGCTTTTGCACAAGTGGATAAAGCGCATGTTGATAATTCTGAACAAGTCTTCCAAGATTTCTTTCTAAGCAGTAAGTTTTGAGGGTTTTTATGTGTTTCTGAGATACCCAGTTTTTGTGGTTTTATATAGGGATTTTTAGTAGGTAGATTTTGAATTGTTTGCAAAGGATTTTTTTGAATAAAGAAATAATACTTTGTTCAATTGAAATCCTAAGCATAAATGTAAGGTTCTGCAATTATTTTAGAGGAATTGTAAAAGAAGGAAAATATTGCTAAGGGGTGGCGAAGTGCTTAAGTATTTACAACCTTGTCAGGGATGCTGGAGTATTTAAGACTTGAAAACTTTAAGCTTCGTGCCATGTATGACTACCCCTATTAGTTTATTTGTATTGAAAAGTTTGTAGTATTCATCTAATATAGGTTAAGGACCAGATTGACTTTTCTCTAGGAGAGGTAGTAGTGTCTCTGATTTAGAAAGTATTGGGTTTCGGTATCTCAGGTTGATGACACGTTTCAGAATGATTGGGTTATTGGTTTTAATATTCCCAGTAGAGATAACTCTATCCCTTTAATAAACTTTTGAAAATGATCATATTTCTCTCCAAACCGTCAAGTCATGGTGGGGTTGACACTCGTGTCAAGTCCCTAATACTTGATGGGACGCAAGACCGCTAGTTGTAAAGAGAGTTTCTAAACAAGACTTACTTGTAGGAGAAATCCATGGGTGTACTATGCAGTCGTTTAGTGTCCATACCCGTTGCTTGGTGATGTTCTAGAGATGAGCAATCTTTAGAGCCTGTTGGCTTGTTGATGCATACCGGTGGGTCCCTTGGTGACGATTCTGCAGAGATGCGTCAAGTCTTGACCTATTTTTATGGATCCACGGACGTCCCAAAATCATGTTGTAAACTGGATTTACATGACTGTTGCTGGTGAATTGGCAACTGACACTCTCGGCCACAAAATAGTGGTGGTAGTGGTCCCTTCTGGACCTTTATGAATGACGAAGTTTAATTGTTGCATCCCTGGTTGCTTTATTTGGATGGGGATATCGTCATCATGTTGAATGTTGATTCTCAAACACACAACTTACTCTACTTAAGGACTTCGTGTCTAGTGATCTTCTGATGTACGCGGTGAGCCTTTGGAGAGTGAATTAGCAGCTCAGCCGAACTTATAAAATACTTATGGAGCAAGGCGCTACTCAATAATTACCTTGACACAGGTATCTCAAATCATCCTTTATTTAATCACAGTCTTCTACTCCGTAATTAAATGTTTAATTCGTCTACTTCGCTTCTGATAATGTAGCAAATGCTACTATTTAATCTGGAACGAAGAGACAGCGGGTACTTATGCCTTGAAGTGGGGACCGTCCCTCGAAGAAGGTAATTGTCTTATATTTTCTATTGCTCTTCTTCTCTGTATTTATACCTAGTATTTGATGAATATATTTGTATATCCTGGGGGCATAACTCGTCAGAGTGACTTGAGTATTCAACCTTTTGAATTTGGTGTCCCGGCTGTTCCTGGTACTTCAACTTCTTATGTCGTGAGTAAAGCTTCCTTTAAAAATCCTTGAATAATGATTCCATGTCTTGTTGACTTTGATGGATTCTGATTCTTGTGAATAACTGTGATGCTTCGATGACTATCAACGTGAATACTTCGACATTTTAGAAAGCACCGTCGTGGTTGGAAGCTCTGAAGAAGAAGATAATGACAACCAGGGACTTGAGAAATCATCCCGTACTGAAGTAATCGAAGAATCCGGGGTTGAGGGTGAACGACTCGGTGGCGAATCATATTATGAAGTGCCTTCTACTTCTAATGACTTGTTGGATATCTAAGTAAGTCTTTTTCATTTTTTTAGAACCATAATAACATAATTATAATTCTCCAAACCCCAAATAGTAGAACCATGTATGATTTCATGTAAAATTTCGGCGATTTTCGCTGTCAGAAAATTTCAGATTCAGGTCTTCTTGCCATAATGGCCATAGAATCTTCATCCGAAGTAGGAATGATGTGTTTGACCTCTTAATCTTTAGATAAGAGATAAATATAACTTCTACAAAAATAATTTCTGAATTTGTAGATCGTTTTATAGGTGAAAAAGACCTGACACTGACCGTCAAGAACTTTGCCATGAAGAATTCTGTAGGTTTTCAGCTGTCATGTAGTCGACTGTTTTGTCCTCCCTTATTAGCTCGCTTCTCCGATTGGAACTCCCTTTTAGCATGTTGTAGTAGACATCCATATGAATCATTTGATATATAAATAATCTCCAAATTTCTCACCAATTAGCGCCAGTTTCAGTTCTTCCGGAGGGTTATGTAAAAACGTTTATGACGACATTTTCGCAAAACGACCCATATCTTTTCTTACCATATTCCATGACCCATAACACTTTTTTAATGAATGTTTAGGTTTATAATGGAAATATTTTATAAACTTTATGACCTATGCTTCTATTCCTTGCGTTTAAGCTATTTTGGCTTATTATCTCTACAATGTCCTCATTTTTAGGGGGAGAATGGACCAAAGCAGAGAGATAAAATTGTAGGTGAAGGATTGAAGATTACCATGAGCCTTGATGTTGGTGATGTGTCTTTTTCATCTCAAAATCACGAGCGAGCTTTTTATGATGCGGTTTTTTGAAGGAAGCGCTCCAAGTGGCATTATTTACAGAACATTGCTATGACAAGGATTGTTCATGATATTTTCAGTAGCACTGCTTGAAAGAGTAGTGTTGGTGTTTTTGGTGAATTTTTTTTGAGAAATGTAACACCAGAATTAAGAATGGTTGTTGAACTTGAATTGAGTTTGATGATTGAATTAGATCTAAGATCCATCATTTCTCTTTTTGATAATTGAATAATTGAATTTGTAACCCGCGAGGTTGATCCCCCACTGGGGTCACCAATTGTTTATACCTAAAAATTGCTCTTAGGAAAAACAATGTACTGTAGAAGTACTTTGTTTAGGTTCGAGGATCAAAATATTACAAAACAAATCCAAACAAGTAGAATGTCTGAATTTGTTAAGCTTTGGTTACAAAGAGAGAATATGGGTTGGCTTTAGGGGAGAGAAGCAAAAGAAGTTGAAGGAATTGTGTGTAAAATTATGTGTTATGGTGAAAAAATATCAGAGCTTGAGAATGATTTTCTCTTCTCGACTCTCTCTGGCTTATTTCTCTTGTTATTCTCGTTCTGTTCTGTATTTGGAATTGGCTAAGCATCCTATTTATAACCTTTGAGACCACACACTTTCCTTGTAAAATAGTGATAGTTCTGGAGAGATGAAGAAGTGGATGTTATGGGAATAATCGTCCACCTTTTCCCGGGAAGTTTATGGAATCTTCCAGATTATTACTCCACTATCTCTACAACCGCTCCAACTTACCACTCACTTTATAACTTCTTTGTCATGGGGTGTTTGCCACGCCCATGTTGTTGTAAACCGCCACACCAAACCCCATGTTTTATCCCCCATTGTAATATGATTTGATGTTTCGTAGGAGTTAGTGGGGTCATGGCTTCAAATCCATTAGCCTTATTGTAAAATAATATTTGTAATTGACTTTATGCCAATTTTGTCGTAGTAATGGATTAAGTAATGGTGCTAGTTTGAGCGAGAGAGATAAATGGTGTAGCTTGGAAAATAATGGTGCTAGCTTGAGCGAATAATGCATGGCAGCAGCAAGGCATAACACTGGCGCAGGTGGGGAGCTAGCCTTGGCGCTAGCGCTGTTGCCCCAGCGCTAGAGCTAGCGCTAGCTTTAGCGTTAGTGGTTGGCCTTGGCGCTAGCGCTGCAGGCTCTCGGTGTTAGAGATAGCGCTAGCGCTGGCACTTGGCCTTGGCGTTATGGCTAGTGTTCTAGCAATGGTTTTGTGTGGCTTCTTTCAACTTGGTTGGTTTTGTTGACTTTGTTGCTTTGATTATTTTGGCACATTTGTGCTAGAAGCGTGGCTAAGGCTTACGAAAGCCTATACTTGTTGTTGTCAGGGCTAGAGCCTATATGCTATTATTTTATTGACATTGACTAATGTTACGACCATGACTATGACTTATTTAGGGTTTCTCAGTTGTGTGAGATTTAATTGTTTAGCATATATGCCTAACTTTTGTGCAGTGCATACAGAACACCTTCAAGAGATTCAGTCGTGGAAGTTTGCAATCTTGAATTTATGCTTGATTCGACTCTGCAATTAAATAGTATGATGCATTTAGTAGCACATTTATTCGATAATAGTGTAAAATCTCAGAATGACCATTGTGCCCTTTTTGCTCGTTTTTTTAAATGACTATTTTACCCCTAGTTCAAATCTTGATGAATATGACTTTTCACCTCTAATTATAAAATAACCATTTTGTCCCTGGATGTGTAAAATACTATTTTACCCCTGGGTTAAAAATTACCCGAATTAACTGTTTTACCCTTTGTCAAAAATCCACCATTAACATAGATCATACATGTGGGAGAATAGTCCGTTGAAGAGGTATTTGTTATGATGATGTAGAAGACATCATTTACTTAAGAGAATATCGTCTTTTTAGTTGATGGTGGAAGATTCATTGTTAGTGTTAGAAGAGACAACACTTAGATAAAAATATCTCATTAAGTGAGATAAGCATTTTCTTCTTTGGGTGAAGATTTTGTTCGTGAGTTATGTAAAGTTTGTTCATGAGAGTTATTTTAGGATTTATTTTCAACACAAGTTTTGATCATCGTTTGTTGATTGATTCATCAGTCGTTGGGTGTGTAATGCTCAATTTAGTGGTTCCCTAATAATAAGAAAGAAGTCGTAGTTATTTTAGTGGATGCATGAAATATTACATTGCATATGATTATTGAACCATATGTTCTTTACTTATTACTTCATTTGTATATTTTTTATTTTTCTTATCTTTCATTATTCGTCGATTTAAAGTTATCATGGGATAATTCGAGCGATCCTTCATGTAGAGAATACAATCAAAGATATCCAAAATCTAAACATGCTTTATAGTTCTCAAGGTTTAGATAATTCTCAATATCATAGTCTTTTGTTGCTCAAATTTGATTTGAAAAACTTTCATATAAAAATTACATAATATTGTTGCAAAAAGAAAAAAAAATTTTATAATAGGTTATATCCTTAGTAATAATTTAAGAAAACATAGTTAGTATGCTCAAATTCTTGTAATGAACATCAATTGTGCATGTAAAAAGGAGATTGTTTGAATCTAGTTTTCTTAAGGAAGGTGGTGGACTTAAAAGCTTTCTCATGTTCTCCCAGAAAGTAATGCAAAAGGGATAATTAAGAAAAAAGATAAACTTAAAGACTTTGAAGGATATAGTTTAACTGACACAGGATAGAAGGAGATTAAAAAAAAATCAAAAATTTAACACTTTCATATACTTTTATTTCAACATTCGTAACACAGACTATTATTTACTAGTTACCTAGACTATATTCAACCATATGCTCAACTATTTTATGTTTTTGACCTCTCCACCGGTATGGCTATCAAGTCTTCTTATTAAGAATGAGGCTTAATATTATTGCATTTCAGTTGGCCAATAAAAAGAAAGAGAGATTTAATTGGTCCAATAAACACATGAGTTTTAATATTTTATTAAGATCAAGTCTTATGGTGCAATCCAAACTTGGAAAAAATATGGAATGTCAAGTCTAATGGCTTCCAAGTAGGGTTATTCAATATTTTTTCAGACCATGTTCCAAGGTTCTTTAGAAAAGAGCAGCTTGGAATCCAAGCAAAAGTGGCAAATCATGACACACAGAGCGCCAATTGAAATAATACCCATACAAAATGTCAATTAGACTGACAAGATAAGAATTCATCTTTCAAGAGGGACTCCTGCAGTAGCAAGAAGCTTAATAAATGAAGCCCGTTCCTCTGAAATCCCTCGATTGTGATCCCAATGAAGATCGACAATCAGTACACAATCCTACGGTCTCCGATTCTTCTCCGGACCCTCTAATTCCAGGTTTTGATTCTTTGTCGGGTTGTTTTATGCATGTTAAAGTGAGTTATTCCTTCACTTTCTTGTCTTATAATTAGTCCCAAAGATTCGAAATAAATTGACCATATATACCTCTTCTTTTAGTTTAGTAAGATAAACCTACTTAACCCACCTAAGTTTTTTACTTACTTGTTATACGCATAGATTCATCCCCTCTTCAAGCTTCCTTTATCTTCATATACCTCCCCACCAATAGATAGAGATAAATGGGAATAATCAAACCACGTATACAAAATACTAGTACCATGTTGTAGGTCTAACCTAGGCAACAAAAAAGTTCCTAAAAATTTATCCATATTAAAAAAGCGAGCAGTTGGTTCGCGTATCAGTCATTCATTTTTGCATTTTTTTAAATTAATCATATAAAATGAAATCATAAAATATGACCACCTGAATTCACGTGATCATACACGTCATGTGCTTTGTGAGTTACATATATTTGTTTGACTTTTCACTTTTTGTATATCAAAATCAACGATCCAACGGTATATATTGTGTCCATATTACCATAGCAGTTATTATGAGGGACATTTTTATTTCTTGCTCGAGAAATAAGTTTTATACTAATAAAATAAGAAGTACAAATTACAAACCCCAAAGAAATGCAACTCACAGACAGTTGTGGGTGCTTGCATACAAATACCCAATTAGACAAACTTCAAAAAAATTATTAAAAACAAAACACATTGAAATCCAATCCCAAATATATAAATATTCATGATAACCAGAACCATAACTTACTTTAATTGCGACCTAATTTTGTCATCAATTTTGCTTGAACCTTTTCTCCGAATCAACCTCCACAAGCTCGTCATATTCCATGACCAAGCCACCAATACGAAATCCATCGCCAGTTTTTTAATTAGAATAAACAAATACCTGATAGATGAAATCAGTGATTCCGATTGATGTTGATCGAAAAGAAAAAGAAAATCGATGGATTCTCGAGAACAACTAGAAAATCAACAGTCACTTCAATTGTAATCACCACCTCCACGATAAGTTCATCTCTGTAATACAAAGAAGATCCAAAATCAAACATCATACAAGACTAATGATAATCGATTTAGCTAGATTTGACCAACATCACCACCACCTCAAAAAAAAAAACTCCCAAGCAAGAATGAGTTATGAACCAGTCTTTGTTTTATAATAAAAACCCCAAAGAAAAAACTTCACATGAAAACTTGGAAGTTTAAGATCTAAGAAGAGAAGATCAAAATATCATCACTACAACCTCGATCATGAAGACCCACAAACACCAATATGTTGAAGTGCTGGAAAAAGGTTGAAGAGAGAAGGAAAATAAAATAGATGGTGAAACTCGAGAATATGATGTAACAAAGCAAGATAAAAAAAGAATAAAACTGATAAAAAAGTTTAGGTTTAGATAACTTGAGGTTTCATTGGTTAAGCGTTATTCCGATCAACATTCGACACAAAACTCAAGGAACGTCAATTTAATTAACGGTAACATTATTTTTCTTGCCACTTTGGAAGTTTCCACCACTAGAGTTGCACTTCCAATGATCTATTCTAAGTGGTGAGGTAGCATGAAACTTGGAAGATAAAATTCTACTACCAATAGACTTCATTAAAATAATTATAGAAGCAGTCAAAAAATTCAACCATCTAAATGTAAGCATCCACTAGCAAACAACATAACTAAAAAACGGTTATGGATTTGGTATTTTATCCAAAAATATTTAGACCAAATTAAGCCGTACTGTATTTGGGAGGTGCGAACTCCACATTTGAGTAGACGTATAAATTTCGTCTATTCAGGTTTTTCTTCCTTCTAACAATCTCAATTTCACCGGTCAATTGGTAAAGGACCTCATCCACCAGAATTCTTTATAACGGAATATTATGCATTATATCTTTGATCATCAAAACAATAGCATGGGAATATTGCAATATAGATGGAATGAAAGATCAAGGATTTGGACATCCTAATGTGCATTTGGTAGATCCTATAGGCAAAACTGGAGGATTGGCTTTAGCCTGGATTGATGGATTTTTCTTTAACATTGTTCACTGGAACATAAACATGATAAATGTGTGAATAAAAACAAACTTCAATGAGAAGCAGTGGTTACTCACTGCTTTCTATGGAAACCCTTACAAGCCTCATGAAATTTCTAGAAGATATATCTAAAAAGGTAGCTCAAAATGAAATAACATGGGTTGTGATAGGTGATTTTAATCAAATCCTAGACAACTTTAAAAAATAGAATGGTAGACATTTTAGTGAAACTGAGGCGGAGCCTTTTCATCAAAGTGTTTGAGAGATCAACACTTATTGACCTAGGATTCATTGGTTATAATTTATTTGGAATAATCAAACAGAAGGCACTAAAAACATTCAAGAAAAGTTAGATAAAGCTTTTGTCAATACTGATTGGCAAAATTCAGTACTCCGAATCTTCATTAGCTCACCTTTCTCATATTGGTTCTGACCATTGTCCTTTAAGATTAGTGATGGCTAATAGTTCTGCTTTTGAGAAGACTTACCTTTTCAATTTTTTTGATACTTGGAATACCTCTATGGAGGAAGTTTCTGAAGTTTTGATATCCAACCTGTCTTTTCTAGGAAAAAATCTAATAAAATGGAGAAAAAAAAGACCTTTGGTACACCTGGTAGGAAAAATTCTAGGATCTTAAAACAAATTGAGGGTTTAAACTATACTAGATCTTATGACCTGAAACAAACCCACATAAACAACAAAGTTTTAGAACTAAAAATACTATATGATTCTCAAGAGGCTATAGCTAAACAATTGTCAAGGGATAACATAGTTAAGTTAGGGGAAATAAATACCAAGTATGTGCACATCAAAACTCTTCATAGGAGGAAAATAAATAAAATTGAGTGGTTAATTGCTCAAAATGGGGAGGTTACAACTAAAAAACCTCAAATTGATGAGGAACTAAGATATCTTTTTTCTGTTTTCAGTACCTCTCATTATAGTCAAGATGAGAACCTTTTAAACTTAATACCTTATATAATCTCTGACACTGACAATAAAATGTTAATGAATATACCTGAGCTCCATAAAATTTGGGAGGTTGTAAAACAAATGAAACCTAATAAATCTCCAGGACCTGATGAGTTCCCTGTGAGCTTTTTCAAACATAATTGGGAGCTGGTAAGGCCTCAGGTGGCAGCCATCATTGATGATTTTGGATGATTTTTCCAAAATTAAAAATCTTAACCCTAAACTAAATAAGACCTTCTTGTTTTTAATCCCAAAATCTAAGAATCCTAAGTCCCCAAATGATTTCAAACCTATAGGCTTGAGTAATACCCCTTATAAAATTTTAACCAAGCTTTTAGTAAATAGGCTTAAGGTTTTTCTTGATAGAATGATACCACCCTATCAGTCAGCAGTTATCCCCTCTCGCTAAATTGCTGATAACATTATGGTGGCACATGAGTTAGTTCATACACTTAAGAAAATGAAAACTAAAAATGGGGGCTTAGGAATAAAAATAGATATGTCGAAAGTTTTCGACAAGGTAAACTGGAATTTGTTGATTAGAATCTTAAAAGCTTTTGGATTTTGTGATGATTGGTGTATAATAATTTACCAATGTGTATCTACTGCATCTATTGCAGTTCTTTTAAATAGCTATCATGCTCAGTTTTTCTATCCTTCAAAAGGACTCAGGCAAGGAGATCTTTTATCTCCTTACCTTATTTGTGATATGTATGGAGGTTTTCTCTAGGCTTTTGATAGATAAAGAAAAATCCAAACACATTCATGGTATTAGAATCTCTAGATATAGCCCTATTGTCTCTCATCTGTTTTCTTTGCATATGATTGTTTTTTTTCACAAAGGACAATCTAGTTAGTTGTAAGAACATACTCAATATCATAAAACAATTTAGTACTGCCTCTGGGCAGCTGATTAACTTTGATAGATCTGGTATGTTTTTTATCAAGATAATTCATCTTAAACTTCAGAGAATGATGATTAGGTTGCTCAAACAAAGAAAATCAATATACAGGAATCATACTTAGGAGCCCCCCTCTTCATGGACAAATCCAAATTATTATTTTTTTTGACAATATTGTAAAGATATGGAACAGAAAATACAAGGGTGGCAAAGTAAATTCCTAGTTCAGGCTAGCATATATATCCTGAAAAAATTTGTTTTTGTTTCTTTGCCTATCTACCAAATGGGCTGCTTTTTCCTTCTTTAAAAAAATCAATAATAGGATCAATGATGTCCAAAGGGATTTCTGGTGAGAGAAAAATAAAAATGGAAAATGCTTTTACATGAAGGCATTGGATTTTATATGTAAACCAATTACCTTGGGTGGTCCAGGGTTTATAGAGTCAGAAAAAATGAATAAAACTATGATTGCCAAGTTAGTTTGGAGACTAGCAAACCGACCTAATTCCTTATGGTCCTCCCTTTTAAAATATAAATATTTTAGAAACTCAAATTTGTTCCATGCCATGAAACATTACAATGAATTTTGGATATGGAAATGCATTCTTCAAGGGATTCAATCAATCAAGAAGTATAACTGCTAGGAAGTTGGGGATGGGGAACTGATAAATATTTGGGAACACATATGGATTCATGGTATGGATTATAACCACTTGAACTACTTAGGTTCAAAACAAAACTCCTTAACACTTGTGTCTGAGTTAATTGACTCTGTACACAAAGAAGTGGAATCTGGATAAAGTTAGAAATAACTTTCACACTTGTATTGTTGATAAAATTTTAGGAGTCGGATTATTCAAGAATAATGCTAACACTTTAAAACAGGACAAACTAAGATGGCTTCTAAACTATAATGGAATTTTTATTGTTAAATCCCTTTATGAAAAAATGTTCAACCCTGTTGATCTGATTTCTCTAAACTCATTTGCTCTTTTCTGGAAATCCTTCTAGAAAATGAATATTTCTCAAAGAATAAAAATCTTCATCTGGAAATACATTCACCATGTACTACCAGTTAGGTAAAGACTTGAATTTCTCACAAAAGACAATGAAAAATGTTGTGTTTTCTGTAATCACCATTCTGAATCTTTGAAACACTTGTTTTTCCAATGCTCTTATGTTAGATGTGTTTGGATGTTACCTCCTTTAGCTGGTATGTATTTTGATCTTATTTCTGAATCTCCTTTGATATAAATTTACTCTAAGTGGATAGCAGGTTCAAGTACTGAGACAATGATTGAAATTGTGGCAACTAATTGCTGGATGATTTAGAAAGAGAGATGTCTAAGAATTTTTTAGATTAAATCAAATTCTAGCCTGCAGACATCTCTAACTATCCAAAGACACATCAATTTTTGGTCACTTCCTAATTCTATAAGTTCTGACTTGATAGATCATAAGAAATAAGCTAAAGGAGAACTACCAAACACAAAGAAATGGAAGGCACCTAGTTTAAACAAAAAAAAACTTAATATGGATGCTTCATGGAAAGATTCTAACTCTTATGCAGGTTATGGTTTAATTTTTAGAAATGATGCAGATACAACTATAACAGCTTGAGCTGGGACCATCTATACATCCAGTCCATAAGGAGAAGAAGCGCTAGCTTTGCTAGAAGCTGTTTCTTGGGCACATTGTATGAAATTTACATATTTTTGGGTAGAAGTAGACTACCAGCGCATAATAGACTTTGCAACAGGAAAAGGAAATGCAGTTAACTAGAGAAACCAAGCCATCATTATTGAAGCTCTGATAATTTTACATCAGTGCAGAAACGTTTTGGGATTAATTTTTGTGTATAGAAATGGAAATATGGTGGCAGACAAGCTAGCTAAAGATGCAAGAAAACAGAGCTACCATAAGCAACTTTGGAACATTATGCCGGATTTTGTTTTGATTTCACTGAATGAAGATAGTGATAACTTAGTTTCACTTTCATGCAAATCTGTCCCATTACAGTCTTTTTACGAAGAACAAATTCTGTTGGAGGAGTCTCATATTCCAAGCTTTTATGTCGGAATAGGAACAACCAACAGCTTGGAAACTTCGATGCAACCTTGTTGTTTTTTCTTTTATAACTTGTCCAATTCAAAAAAAGAAAGGATTATGGAAATCCAAGAAGGTATTATATATTTTCTAGAGGAAGAAAGGGAGAAACTTGAGTTTTTTTTTTCTTCTGTAAAAGAGACAATCAAGCTGCATTTACATTGTCAACAAAAACCAATTCATCTTCAACTTTTTTGTTTCATGTTTTGAACTTAAGATTATATAGGACAGTCGGAGGTCGACAGGCCAAACAAACCTTGTTTTTGGTTTAGTTTTTGATCTACAAAAAAAAAAGGAAAAAAAAGGAAAAAAAAAAATTAGACATTAAAAATCATAAAAACATAGACAAAAAATAAAAGCAAACGTGTTATAAGATGCTAGCTTTTGAATAATTTGTTATATATCGCACTTATCTGGACAATAAGATACTAGCTTTTGAATAACCTGTTATATATCGTATTTATCTGGACTTTATTGATGCATCGAATGACAGCAAACACTTGCATATTATCTGTTTCTTTTATAAATCCATCGCTTTCAAACCAATCCCGCGTTATAGTTAACATGGCCGAGTTTTGTTAGGGTTAATCACAATCATGGCTTATTAGTGACCCGACCACTTGGAAGAGTACACCAGAGTCCAGACACGAATTTTTGTCATTTGAAATTTTTCTTCTTTTATAAGCAACCAAGCCGTGCCAATCCAGCTGCAATTAACAGTAAAATCGATAATGGTCTCAGATTATTGTCTAATATCGAAGGTTCCACTGACTTTTTTAATATTTAACCCTGATATTGGGGTTTATGAATTCATAGAGGAATTTTCATGTAAAGATAAAATAGGGTCATTAGATATAAATTTTAAAAACCCCTTATCTATTATATTTTTATAATGTCTAAACTATCCCTGTTTAGTTAATAAAAACTATAGATTAGACTAATAATAATTAATCTAAAATAATATTATATTTAATCAAATCAAATCATATTTTTATATGTTTTGTTTTAGTGGGAAGAAAAAGTAGAAGAAAAAAGAGAGAACTTATTGGAGATTTTGAAAAAACCTAGATTTTGATTCACTCAACCAAAATGAGTGATTCTAATGAGAAATTTGAGGTGGGTGAATCCTTGTATGATAACCAAACCAAATTTTACATACCCATTGATGGAAACCCAACTATGGATGATCTCTTGGATGGTAGAGAGGTTTTTACTCAAAGTGGTGATGATGAATCTCAACCAAATGTACAAACTAACCGTCAAAGTGAAGATTCAATGGCCAAGAATAGTCAGGTATACCTCTAACTTAAACTCTTGTCCTTTTTATTGCTTAAAATTTATAAAATCACGTAAAAAAAAAGAGTTTTTGTTTTATGATTCAGGCTAGCTTACAGTTGGTTTTTCATCTCGAGACCAACCATAATACATATTTATGGTTAGATTTCGATGAGTAACTAACCGTAACTGGTCAAAAATGGTGGAAATCCCAATCGTAACATTTTTACGGTTGGTTTTGTAGCATCGAGTCCAACCATACCTTATTATGTGCATGGGTATTTATTGCTATTTATTGCACCGGTTACGGTTGGATTTGACCAACAATTCCCAAACGTAAACATGATTATGGTTGGTTTCGATTTTTAACCCAACCGTAAATAATTTTTACATTTTGTTTTTACGGTTGGATTTTGGGGGTAAAAATCAATCGTAATTTCTTCTACAGTTTGATTTGATGCTCTAATACTAACCGTAAATGTCTCTATCCTTGTGTTTTATTATCTAATGATTTGATATTTTTGGTTCGACGCGTGCTTGTACCTCATCCAATGCATGCTCAGCCTCCTCCAAATGATATTCTAACTGAAGATACTACGGATAACTATTTGAACGACTTGGTAGGTCATATATAAGTTGTTAATTCCTTTGGAAAATATTGCTAAGTCTTTTTTTTCTTCTAACTTTGTGTTCTTGGACCATGTAGATATGGAAAAAAGAAAGACGATGCAAAGCAATGGGCTAGAGAACATGGCAAACTCATCACATGTGTGATTGTTTGTAACAATTAAGTGAGTGAGCACCGCTTCCAAATGGTTTGCGAGTGTAGTGGATTCCAAACAAGTCATGCGAAGAAGGTTACCGTGTATAAAGGAAGGACGAAGAGGAAGAATACTACTTTCACTAAGAAGAGGGGATGCCCTACAACTACATTATGTTCCATGAAGAAGATGAGGATAAACAAATAAAGCATCTTTTATTGGCTTATCCCTAGTTTATGAAGTTTACACGTTGCTCCCATCAAGTGCTTCTAATGGATTGCACTTAACCGTCATCGGATCACCTCTACTTATGCATGAAATCATAGTCTATGCCAATGCAACTCCTTTCTTTTTCTATTTACATATGAAAATAAACATTAGTCGAGTCTTTTGAATCTTAAAAGAATTAATAGCATAAGTAATTTACATACCAGATTGAAATATAGATTTTTCCAATAATCCATATCAAATAGACCACCCGTGTTCTTTCCTTTACCCTTTTGGATAATTCTCATAGCTTCCGGATCATTATTGATCACATGAGGATGACCAAAATGGTGATACCAACCTAAGTAAACTTGTACGACCTCTATTGTGTCTGCAATTGAATTTACCTCCCGCCTTTGGATTTGGTATTCCGATTTATAGCGGTCGTTCCAAATAGCGATCGAAGGCGTTTGGGTGTAATTAAGTACGATACTGCTACCTTCCATTAAGGAGCCATTAACACACAATTTAAAGGCTTCGGTTGTTACCTTGGTTTGGACAAAGCCATATTGGCGGAGAACTAGACGAGGTTTGGCCATTACGAACCCAAATGGATGGTACAAATGCCTGTTGTAGCCTGCCAAGTCAGTAAATTCACGTTCATCTTCTTCTATATCTTTGTTGAGATTTAAATAAGGATCAAACACAATATCTTCTACGGTAAAAGCATCAATTTCCATCATCTTCTATACTATCTGAGCTTTTTTCCCATGTGACTGAGTACCGCTGAATCTGAATTTCTTTCCCGTCGGACCAGTAAAATCATCTTTCCACTCTGTCTTAAGAGCCAGGCTCGGAAAGTGGTCATAGACCCATGCCTATGAAGATATCAAATATATATAAGAGAATGCTAAAAAACAAAACATACAAACATTAAAATTAACCATATATTACCTGAAGAATACTAGTATTCCCGACAATTTCAGTAGCTCCAACCCTCGAGGTTTTTCTAAGGTTGTACAACAAATAAGCGAGAGTGGTAGTTCCCTATGAATACGCATATGTCTTCTCTAGATCCTTCAACCATTGTATAAAATGAGCGTTGACCCTATTTCCCGAGTTATCAGGGAAGAATAAGGTACCAAGGATGTACAACATGTACACTCTTACTCTACGCAAAAATGTAGTTCCTTCTATCACCCGCCCTTTCCGTTCCTTCAACTCAGTTCCTCCAAACTTGTCCCAGACTACGTACCATTAGCTTCTTGGTCATACCTAAACTTTTCTTCCTTGCTTCACCCGGTTTATCTCCGGAAGCCAAATGAAACTCCTTCTCGGCTTCTTTTCTACCCCATCCAAAAGTGTCTTCAACAAGGATATAAAGATCACTCCAAACAATATTGTTGTTAAAGCCTTCATGCATATCTTTTCCTTTGACTTGTAAGTTAAGAATTTGCTTGACATCATCCGGCGTTACTCGCCGAATGGGAGATGAAACGTATCGACTTCAGGCCAATATCATTCCCTGAAGGATGAGAAAACAACACTATCATATTCCAACATGGAATTGAGCAGAACGAGCCATAACGCTGTATTTATCACTAGAGTACGAATGACATCACATTCTTCACCTAATGGCATGTTTAGCTCTTTGACAAACCAATTTCTTCACCTTGGTTGTATGATCCTACAAAGAATAGAAAAAAAAAATTTAAATCAAAATCATACCAGCAAGTTATAATTTGAAGTTAAACAAAGAAAATCATACCAAAACAAATGAAGTTTTTAGATTATTACATTTCTCTCAGCAACTTTGGCAGCCCATGAATTTTGATAGCCAAATAATATTACAGACCTATCTGGGGCCTCACCCCAAAGTATGCCATTCTTCTTCTGAGGCAATAACATGTCATTGCCTTTGGGAATATGCTTGCATTTCGGTGAAGGTTTATTCTTTGGAGGTTGAGGAGAATGAACAACAACTTCTTTACCTTTGCCTTGATCAACAACTTCTTCACTTGAGGTTTCTTCGTCCTCCTCTTGTGGTGGTTCATTAATCACAAGTACACCTCCACTCATCACCGGTAAATCAAATTTTCCACCTACGATGTCTTGCATGTTTTCCATGTATGATTGGAGAACATTATCTTCCTCTTCAGGTTGTACAAATTGACTAGAGCTACCGCCTACCGACTACCTCCATATTCATTTTCTTATTATCGTTCTTTCTCACGCCTCTATTATCTACCCCTAAGTAAACATCGTGGCGAGGGGTGGGAGTGTGACCAATTGGTGTTAAATTGCTACCCCTCTTGAGTTTGGGTTTTGCCTTATTCTTATTCCTACAACATACAAGCAATACAATTGAATTCACAAGTTAGGTAATTTCAAAAAAAAAAAAACACAAACAAACCAAAAATTGAAAACTCAGGAAATTTTACGGTTGGTTTATACCAGTCGAAACCAACCGTAAATACAATTATGGTTAACTTTTGACTTCAAAACCAAACGTAAATAATATTACGTTTCAAAAAAGTTAAAACGTAAAAAATCCTCCAAAATAATTAAACTACCAGGAAAATTTACAGTTGGAAACTAACATTCGAAATTAACCGTAATATATAACTACGATTGAGAAAAGACAAACGTAAAAGTTCAAAAAATTTAGCCTATAATTATTTTTACGGTTGGAAATTGAGAATCGAATGCAACTGTAATATGTCATCTTCATTATGTAAATTTACGATTGGAAATTAGAAAACCTTAAACGTAAATTTAATGAAAACCCAGTTATGTTTCAAAATCCAACCATAAGTTCTTCAATAATTGTATTTACAGTTCGTATTTTTTACAAAACCAACCGTAAAATGCTTTGAAAACCTTTTTTTTTTTACAAATCAATCAATCAAACAAGAAAATCAATCACAAAAAGAGAAAAAAAAACATGAGTTCTTGTCGAATCATACCTAACATACACCATGCGTTGTGGTTGAGGAGTTTTAACACCGATTTGTTCTTCAATCTCTTAATTAGGTTAGTTCGATAGTTGTTGATTGTCATCATTGCTACCTCATATACCTTTAGTAGGATTCTTCATCTTTACTATAGAGTTTAATCGGTGATTATAAATTTTTTGAACGCGATTAATCGAAGACGATGAATTTCAATGGAGAAGAAAATAGGGAGAAGAAGATACGATTGGAAAAGAGGAGTTGAAATTGAAAATGAATTAGATCGTTAGGGTTTTATTTTTTTGTTTAGGTTTTGATAGATTGAAAGGCAAATTAGACTTTTTAATGATGGAAAGGTAGTATAGATATTTGCTATTGCTATAAGATGTCTCCTAAGTCTAATCAACTATTTAATCATCCTTAAACCTAAAAAACCTCTCCATTAAAAGTGTAAGCCCATGTACAAGAGTTTTTAATATTACGTACCGATAGAAAATAACAAAATAAAAATTATCACCTTTATTTTGTCATGTCTTTATCGTAGATAAATTATTTAGCAAAACTTATTTTGCTGTCATGTCTTTATCCTAGATAAATTAGGACAAAGACTGGCGGTTTACGTACTTTAGTCTCTTGCATGACAACATCGATTTTGGTAACACGGCGGGATTTCATGACTGATTAATTACAAGTCATGACAGGGTCCTTGCTTGCAATAAAAAGAGAAGAAATAATAGGCGACATAGGTTTCTTTTCCATCTTTAACCGATACAGAAGAAAAAGAAAGAAAAACTCAGTAAAAGTAGACAGCGGGTTTCGTAGCAGGTAGAATTTCCCCCTCTGGTTGATTCAGAATTTAGAGAGCTGCAGCCTGCAGGGAGACACTAATACAGAAAAGGAACCCCAAATACGCGTTCTGGATCCGCGTCCCTAGACTCGCTGATAGCTGGAAAAGCTTAAGTTGGATCAACTAACTACAAGTCTTTTAAAATTTGAATTATTCTTTTCGTTTACCGTCTCAATATTGAAAGACTACTTTTAGGAAGAACAAGTCAAAGGGAAATCAGACTTACCAAGTCATCGACAACGACGACAAGGTGAAAGAATCCAACATCTAATAATCCAACTATAGTGAAGAAAAATCAAAAGACTGATATTGCTGGCTGAGCATCCACTAGTCACAAAAAACAAAAATATCCACTAGTCACACTCACACTCACACGCATACACGTCCAACTACTCAAGTGTCCGCAGCTGACTGGTTCCACGTATTTGTGCATATGGAGGCATTATAGTGAGTGATATTCCGCATTTAGAGTGGCCGCACCAATACACGCTGCCAACACGTCGATTAAACATCTATGGAATGCAAATCCTTTTTAATCCGTAGTCTAATTGTGCAAGTAGAAGCTGTGATCAGTAGTATATACCAAGAAGAAATCTACATATTGCCCGATGAAGAGAACTATTCTAGTGGGAAAACAAAAAGAAAATAATTATTGGAGTGGAAAATCAGTCATCGACAAACATGAGCTATATACAGATTATAGACGCATAGATTAAGCTACGACCATCAGTGACATGAGAATAATTTAGTCGAAAAAGATTTCAAGAGAACTTTGTGGACTGAATTGACTCAGTCTTTACTATGTCCATCCGTGAGTGTGACTACCGTTTTTTCTTTTTTACTACAAATGTAACTATCATTTTATCCAGTAGTATAACTAGGGTTTACATGGCTCTGATTAAATCGAACTAAATCAACTCATTAAAGACAAAACCGAATCAAACCATTGATATAAATCATAATGGTGTGGGGTGGTTTTTAGAGCGTATAAACTGTTCTTAATGGTTTTGGTTCTGGTGAAACCCCAAAACCAAACCAAAAACCATTAGTTAAACCGGTTACTAATAACCTTTAGATGTAATCAATATTAACCATTAGATCTTAGTCATTAAATCAACCCCACCGTAGATTAACTACAATTAATCCTATATGTCCATTAAAACTATAAATATAAACCTAAACCAAAAAACTAAATCTAATCTGTTCTTTCTCCTCCTCCCTTTTTCTGCGTAACACAACACCATCAACTCCACCTTTTTTCTTTTTTTAGTAGTCATTTGAATACGAAGGTGAAATATGAATATGATATTGATCTTTATCTGTTGGTTCTTCTTCTTCAGTAATAATATCAAATAAACTAGATTATCGTCTTCTTCTATTCAAATTACTTCTCCTTAAGAAATATATTTATAACCCTAATAAAAATTATCTGAGTTCTTATTTTGTCCATGGTACTCCTGTAATTATTTATCATCAAACAAAACCCAAATATCATATCAGTAAACCAAATCAACCAAACCAAACAGATCTATTATACACAAAACAAATCCATTAAAGAAAAAATTGGAGAAGTTTACAACAGAAGCTGAAGATAAAAACAAGATTTATTTTTAATGGTTTTTTCGTTTCCAATTCCTGTAAAAAATTTAATTGTATCACTCAATTGAATCAGAAACAATGGTTTATTTTTAATGCTTCTGGTAAAATCAATTGAATCAGAAACAATTGTTTATTTTTTATTCCTTTTTGTTTCTAAGTTGTATAATAAATTGTTCTGGTGTTTCATTAGATCTAAATCCCTTTTATTGATTATTTGGTTCTCCTTGTTGTTATTTACTGTCCAATATATGAGATGGATTAGAAAAAATCTTTGACATAATTTTGTTTTTTCACCATTGTATCTTGTAATGACATGTTGATGTAATGATTCAGTGTGGTTTTTTTTTTTGGGTTTACACCTTATTTTACAATCAGTTTTGAAAAACCTACAGTTTTAAACTTTACCGTGGCAGTTCAGCTTTAAACCGTACCGATTATCAAACGGCTTGGTATAGTTTGAAAAACCAAGAAACGATCACAACGGTTTTGGTTTTGGTTTTGGTTCTGATTTAATAGAAAACTGCATCGAACGAACTGTACCATATACAACCTTAAGTACAACATATGAATTGAATATAAAGAAAAACAACGATATATATCAAAAGTAAGTGCAAGAAATAAATAATACATAGACAAAAGTATTTAACGTGGTTTGGTATTTGGTTTGGTATTGGAGTGCCTATACCTAGGAATAATAAAAGTTTAAGTGTTTTTTTTTATGATGTTACATTGTTTATGGTTAGGTAGTGAGAAACTCCATTGAAAAGGAACTCAAGGTATCATTGGTTCAAAACAAGTGAAAAAAAGAAGACCCCCTCCAGTAACCTAAACGATTTGATTATAAAGGGAAATTGAGAGTTGGGTTTTTACCCTTATCTTCATATGGAAGCATTCTTGGAGTTGTTGTGGATACCTTTGTTATGTAATAGAATGCTCGGTCTTAATCATATGTCACGTGTCGAGGTGGATTTTGGTGTTCACCGTTTGCCATTTTTTCTTTAAAATTGTTGATGAACGATCCTTATAAAAAACCTTCTCGCGTTGGTTGTTCCTAGCTCCAACTGATCCTTACTCCAAGATGAGAGTTATGCTCTGTGTTGATAGATATTTCCCCATATTCTTCCCGAGGTTTTAACGCTATCGAGAATTAACATGCAACAAAGAGTCTAAATGTAACTTATCCTTTCTCGTTGGTATATGCTTTCCCATACCGGTCGTGTGTTTTCCCCATGTGCGGTTCAAGTTGAAGATGAGTGCGACTCAAGTGTACCAAAAGAGCAGCGGCGGTAGGTGTCATCAGCGGCGTGGACAACAACAATAATACCGTGTACGCAACAACAACAGAGCAGCACGCACCAACGAGAATAAATATGAAGTAAGAAGAATTCTTCGCATGAGTAAAAAGTAGTATTGAATAAATATGAAGTAATTAGGTATTTGAGTTGTATCAGACTCGTTGTTTGGTGTAATTATAGTTATATGCATGCTCTTACCCTGCATTGCGTGAATATATAAATTCATTGTCACCGGGGTAAGACGTGTGTTTGAATTTAAGTCACAGGTTGGTTTTTACCTTGTGTAATCTTTGATGGATCTGTCACCCCGCTAGTTAAGCCTTGTACAGAAAGTAACTAGACGGTGTGAATCTGAAATCTCTCGGTAATATGGTGCGCGATATATGTACAGGCACCCAGCTTGCAGAGTAGCCTCAGGCCCAATTTCATGTTGGATATCTCTTTTTTATGGACCTCGCCCCTGGTCATACACTCATAGACGCTTACGGGGTATCAGAAGAGATTACACGCAATGTGCTTTGCGCAGTATGTTTTTTCGAGACTTGTGGTGCTTTCCCCAGTCTCTGGTGTGTATATATGTATATGACACATTTGAATTCCATGTGAAGCAAGACTCCTTCGAAGCAAAAATGGCAATGTTATGAGATAACAGAAGTATTTCGTGAGTATTTGAAGTATCTCTGAGGTGCAGGAAACAAAGCTAATTTTGCATCTCTGATAGCACAATTATTTCATAAGCACACGTAATCTACTTGCATACTTCTTTGTTATATATGGTATATGTTTGCCCTCTTTTGGTTTTGGAAGCTGGTTGTGGAAGCTTTTGAAAACAAAAGTCCTTGTTTTCAAAGTCTACAAATTCTAGTATAACTGGAGTTCTAAAGTAGTTACTTGTGCGTCGATCTTAGTTCAGTTGTTCGTTCTTGCTTCTCGTCTCCAAGCATACGCTGGTAGAGTTAGAAAGTCCGTACAGTTGAACCTTCATTGGTTGATGCTTTGGATAGGGCGAAGATTGCTTCCTAGTAAGCTTGTGGTATGCTGGGTGCGCATCATCTGAGGAGACTAAGACAAGTGGGCGGGCATCCCCTGAGTTAGAGACCAAGTGGTTTTGCTCTTCCTTTTTTTGTACACGCCTATCCACCATTTATAACGGTTGTAGATAGCAATTTGTGCTGTTGTCGAAGTTTCTCAATTGTTGTAGATAGCCGCTTCACTCCTAGGTTAGGGGCTTGATCATCGTAACTGCAGATGCACTCTTAGTTGAACTTCGGGTGTACTCCTAGTTGAGCTGCGAAAGGCATATACTCCTAGTTGACCTACATGGAACACTTGCTACTCATATGAGCTGCGGAATCCGAGCATCCTCACTTGAGTTGCGAATCGGGAGTATCTTTTGCGTTGTAGATGAGAAGCATCATCATTTGTGATGCGGATCGGGAGTATCACCACTGGTGCTGCTGTGAGATGTGGGGATCATCAATTTTACTTACGTGCATCATTATTTGGGGTTCTCGTAGTATACCGTAGTGGCTAGACTTGGTGATATAATCTAATGAGGCCGAGCACACGGGCACACACCGTTGATAGATATATATTTTGTGTCTGATTTGTTCCAAATTTGTATATTGATAGAACTTAATTATATATTTATATTGTGTATTTGTTGTATTCATAGATATTTTCAAAGAATAAACGATTGTGGAAAATAGGCTTAAAAGTTATAAAGGCACCCAGAAAAGTGTTAAAGGCACCGAGAGTTTGGATAAAGGCATCCATGCCTTGGTTAAAGGCACCACCTTCTTCCCATTTCAAAATATAAACTTGGCGAGAGAACTTTATTTACTTCTGTGAGAGAAACTCGATTAATAATTGTGTTTATCTCTTGACTGTTAAGACAAGGATATTTTCTTTCCTTATAAAAAGGATTTTTAACACAATGGAAACGTAAAATATCGTGAAATATTTTTTTCATACTCGTAAAAACAGTTTGCCGAAAGAAAAAAATAGGAATGCAATATATCCTCGACTCTGTGTAGTAAGAGAAGATCTTATCTCTTAAGATTTTTGAGCGGTGAAAAGGCAAAAAGATAAATGTGTTATGTTCCCAAATAAGAAAAAATTCAGGATCGAGTTTGTTTCAAGTAAGAAAATAATATCGAGATATTTTCATTAAAATAATTGATTCTTTCGAAGATTTAAAGTGGGTATGGTTGTTGTACTATAAATATGAGAAGTTAGAAGAATTTTGGGGGGCAGGCTCTGTTAGAAATCGAGTTACAAAAACTTAGTTTAAGAAAAAACACGTTCTGCAACTTTGCAGGAGGAAGAAGAAGATAAAGAACATAAGGCGCCATCGAACTGTCGTTTTAAACTGTTACCAAATCATTTATCTTTAAAAGCTTTGGCGACGGTCCCTGCTACAGTTCCTGCAACAGATTTGAACTTTAATACAATGAAAGTCTTTCTTCTTCAACAACATATGAAAGGAGTCGTGAATCATTAACTTAATTCATTACGCTTCTGCGACATATTGGGTCAGTTCTTTCTTGTAATTCTTCATAACATCATGAATAAATTGATTTCTTCTCTACTTTCTTCCATTCTTTTTTTCGTGAGTAGCTAGAAACCTCACCTAGGATTAGCGAGGAAGGCCTATTGAATTTATTAGCATGTTCTAATTATTTTCTATTAAGAATTTCTCTTGGTCCTATTTTTTGCTTAATCATGATAATAATTTCTTCATATGTCCTATGATGCTTAATCAATTTTCTTAACTATTCTTCTTATAGAATAATATTCTATACTAAAGATAATTGTTAAACCTTTGAGAAAAGATAATTGAGTTAAAACGATTTATTTTCCAAGATGTAATTATTGTGTCCGATATCGTCTTGTGCAATATTTTGAGAAAATTATAGAAAATAGTTACAAACATCTAGTTTGCATAATAGTGATGAAATCTCGAGTCCTATGCTTTCTTTCATTTGTATTTCACTTTTGTATTTTAATCATTTTTAATTTTAGAATAGAATCACCAAATCAATTTTGTTATTAGAACATTAGTTAATTAAAAGTTAGAAATTGTAATTTCAAAATCCATGTGGAATGAACCGTACTTGCGTATTGTCTCATCGACAACCGTGCTCTTACGGTATAATGAAAATCCCATCAAGTTTTTGGCGCCGATGCCGTGGATTAAGAAATTGTGAGTTTTATTTTTTCTTTAATTTTGTGTTAATTAGTTTAGGATTTTATTTTATTTTTATTTTTATTTTATCTTTTAGATTTTACTTAGGTATTTTCTTGTCCTTTATGCACAGGTGATCTTTTACAATTATTGTGGAAATTGCCTACAAAAAAAGGTAAGTAATAAACCCAATTTTCTTTATTTCATTAATTTTTATATTTTCGTTATTTTTTTAGAAACAATGTGTATATCATTTAGATTTTATTTTATTATATATATATATATATATATATATATATATTAAAAAAAACATTGTGCACATACCAATTGTACCGTCACACTATCGATTTTAGGAAAACTCGTGGAACAATAAGATGAACCCGTGCCTCAGGCCTGATGGGAGTTACCAGCTGAAATTCCACAAGCCTTAGCATGTACCTTTGACCAGGCTTTGACTGTAGGTATATTTTGCTAAGGTAACCTGAGCTTACCTATTTTAGTCAACCTTGTATTTGCAGGTGCACCCATTAAAAAAATATCGATCTGGTATTATGAGGACCAATATAATAATTATCGACCTGAATCTTAAAATGGACATTATCCGTACTATGACTATAGTGTATATAGTACTTAGGACCACTACCATCCTTCTGAAGGTTATGGTTCATACCATAGTGGTCCCAATTACTATTCGCGCACTCACCGGTTATACGAACGGGTAAATGAGCAATATTATACGGATCAAAATGTTAGTTCTTCATCTTTAGAAGATGCCCTCAGGCGTTATACAGAAACTCCACAAATTCTTGATTTTTTATCTGATTCTTGGAATAATAAACTCAATCAATTAGCTGAAAATGAACGGAAGACGACAAAAAAACTTGAAGCTATAAGTACTACTCTCAGTGAACTTACTGCATGTTTAGATGAGGAGGAAATTGAAGAAGAAAGGTTAACTGCTAATATTGCTCAAAATTAACTTAATTTCCAAAATATTATTTCCAATTTTACCCTTGATAATAATAAGTATTTACCTAATCTAGAGGGGGGGATTAGAATCGAAAGCACTACCATTCTAGATAACTTTTAACCATCTTCATATTATTATGATGATGAGGATAATATTGATGAATAATTTGAAATTCGTAGTCATAATGATCATGAAATTTTTATACCATTTGAGCCTCATGCGGATAATGTTGTTCTTAGTTCTAATCCTAATAATGTTAATGATTATTTACCTATTCAAGAGGAAAAGGATTTGACTAGAGATACCATTATTATAGATGGTGAAATATTTTATTTTTAATATGAAGATGATGATGGTTTAGAGGAATGAGTTTATCCCGAGACTAGTGTTTTAGAGTCCAACGATTCAAAGACCATAGTCCCTGACGAAGAATGATAGACTCATGGAGAATTTAAATGTGAGTGAAGGTACCCCACCTGATTATAACCTAAAAATAACTGACCATTTTCCTAAATCTGATAATTTATAAATAAAGGAAATTGTGACTAGTTTTTCCAAGGACATTGACCACTCTAGGTTTGGGGGTGAATATTACTCTCCCCGCGACAAACCTTTGACTCTTATTAAGGTCCCTCACTTGGGACTTGATGTATGTGCCTCTACCATATTAAGAGATTATCTTCAAGAACTGTTTCCCGATCCTAATCATGTCTAGAAAGAAGTTCAGGTGTTAGAAACCCATCCTCTGGTTGATGTGGTTTACCCAGGCGATAATACTAAAACTGACTTAGTTGTCCCACCAAAATTTTATTTACAAAATGTGGGAATGTTTCAATTTCAAATGTGTCAGTTCTTAAATTTTGGAGCTAAATCTGATTATTTTAGAAAATTTGAGTCGACACATTTTTCAAGAATGACCACCACTCTCATATATTCCATTGTGGCCAACTATGTGATTCAAATCCAATTGAGTTTAAGGATCCACAGTTATTTCGATTATTTATATGATTTGTAATTGTGACTAATTCTTTCTTGGTCTGGCTGAAGACTTTAAACTTAACGCTCTATGGGAGGCAACCCATATGCTTTTGGTACACGGTGCTGGTAATATCTTTCCCCATCTCTTTTACTTTGTTCATTATTTTCTTTTTGTTCATGCTTTCATTCATTTGTCTTTAGAACATCGAGGACTATGTTCAATTTAAGTTTGGGGGTAAGGGAGAAATTTTTTAAAAATTTAGTTGTACCAAAAACCCCAAAATTTAGAGACTTCTGAACAATTCAGGATGACACTAACCATTCTAAGAGATGGAACAAACCTCTTGACTGAAGGAGTTGAGGGACCCAACTAAATGGTCTATTCAAAAAAGGACAAAGATCGGGTGTTAGAAATAACATGATATTTGTCACCATATCTCGGAGTCATCACCACATCACGTTCTTTTTTTATTTTATTGCAAATTTTTTTGTTTCTCTAAGTGATTTGGTGGGGCACTAGTATCACCTTGTTGTCTCCGCTAGGATGAAGTGGAATGATTGAGATCAAGCCCCATTATTTTAATTGAACTTGACCAATTAAAAAAAATGACACTTGGATTACAATATGTGTGTGTTTTCCGTATCTCCGTCGACTAAGCAAGCGTGGAACGCAGGTTCCATGGGAACTATCATGTAATCTGCTGACAAGGAGCATTGCGTTTAGACTCAAAAGATCTAATCATGTTGTCGGGAAAAAATAATAATAAAATAAATAAAATAATAATAATAATAATAATAATAATAATAATAATAATAATTGTATATATTCAATAAATCGACTGCTAAGGCCCTTGTATATACCAGCTGAGTTGATACTAGAATTATGATTCAGACTAGTGGGTGCATATCTCAATCCATTAGGGTTCATCTTTGCATGATGTTCATATAGATATTCTGGGAAACACTGTTCACCTTAGTCAACATGCGCACACTTCTATCTCCATCTTTATCTTCTTATCTATTCATGTTATTGTGGTTTGTTATATTTCGAGTATCATGGTCTATTGTACGACTTTCTGAGTAGTGCTTTGTTTTCTTATACATGAATTTTAGTACGCTTGAGTGCAAACTCGTGTACAACAATTGAATTCAAAACATGGTAATTCCTTCCATAGCCAAAGAATTTTGTAGCTAACTAAATATCATGTTTAGTGTCAACCCTCAATCGTTCACAAGTAGCTAGAGTTTGGAGTAAAATTTTTGTGGGTATATCTCTTGTAAACCCTCACGAGACAAATACTAAGTGTAGTCGCGATTCCTGTGAAAGTGAGTTAGGATTTTTATTTCATTTTTAGATTCGATTTGCTCGAGGACTAGCAAAATATAAGTTTGAGGATATTTGATAGACACATATTTTGTGTCTGATTTATTCCAAATTTGTATACTGTTGAAACTCACTTGTTGTACTTATATTGTTTATTTTTTTTGTTCGTAGGTATTTTTAAAGAATAAACAATTGAGGAAAAATGGGCTTACAAAGTTATAAAGGCACCCATAAAAGAGTTAAAGGCACCCCGTGAGTTTGGATAAAGACACCCATGCCTTGGTTAATGGCACCACCTTCTTCCCATTTCAAAATATAAACTTGGCGGGAGAACTTTATTTACTTCAATGAGAGAATCTCGATCAATAATTGTGTTTATCTCTTGATTGTTAAGAAAAGAATATTTTCTTTCTAAATAAAAAGGAATTTCAACACAATGGAAACACAAAATCTCGTGAAATATTTTGCATTCTCGCAAAAAACAGTTTTCCGAAAGAAAAAAAATAGGATTACAATATATCCCCGACTCTGTGTAGTAAGGGAAGATCTTATCTCTTAATATTTTTGAGATGTGAGAAGGCAACAAGATAAATGTGATATGTTCCCAAAGAAGAAAAAAATCAGGATCGAGTTTATTTTGAGTAAGAAAATAATGTCGAGATAATTTCATTAAACGTAAGTGATTCTTTCGAAGATTGAAGTGGGTATGGTTATTGTAATATAAATATGAGAAGTTAGAAGAGTTTTGGGGGCTGGCTCTGCCAAAATTCGAGTTTCATAAAATCAGTTTAAAAAAAAACACGTTCTTTGCAGGGAGGAAGAAGAAGATGAAGAACATAAGGCGTCAGTGAACTGTCGTTATAAACCATTACCAAATCCTTTGTTTTTAAAAGCTTTGGCGGCGGTCCATGCTACAGTTCCTATGACATATTTAAGCTTTAATACAATGTAAGTATATGCTTCTTTAACAGCAAATGAAAGGAGTCGTGGAATCATTAAACTTAATTCATTAAGTTTTTAACGCTTCAGCGACGTATTGGGTCAGTTCTTTCTTGTAATTCTTTATAACATCATGAATAAATTGATTTCTTCTCTACTTTCTTCAAATATTTTTTCCATGAGTAGATAGAATCCTCACCTAGGATTAGAGAGGAAGTCCTATTGAGTTTGCCAGCATATTCTAATTATTTTCTATAACAACCATACTTCAGCATTTCCACGCGACAACGACGAATTGCACATTACAGCGGTCACACAACACCATGCATACTTTAGAAGTAATGAATCTCCATCGGTTGATTTTGCATTGAAACAACTACTTTTCATCATGCACACCAACACCACCATAACAATAACTTTGCATTGGTTAATTTCATAGTGTCACACAAGCAGCAACACAAACTCCCTATGAGACTGCCTCTCCTAGGCCATGAACTTGTAAAAAAACAAAGAACTTTTCCATAGACAACATGTTTTGAAGGGTAATATTTTGAAGTTTTGCATTCAACACGGCACCATATTGTAGGCGTATTTAGATTGAGTTCATTTTGGCCTGAGTTGCTATAGGTGGGTAAGTTGTTATCCACTGCGTCCTGCACTGGGTTGTATTTGTGAATTAAGCAGCATTGCATAGCAATGATGATCTTCGCTAGGATGAAGTGGAATGATTGAGATCAAGCCCCATTATTTTAATTGAACTTGACCAATTAAAAAAAATGACACTTGGATTACAATATGTGTGTGTTTTTCGTATCTCTGTCGACTAAGCAAGCGTGGAACGCAGGTTCCATGGGAACTATCATGTAATCTGCTGACAAGGAGCATTGCGCTTAGACTCAAAAGATCTAATCATGTTGTTGGGAAAAAATAATAATAAAATAAATAAATAAATAATAATAATAATAATAATTGTATATATTCAATAAATCGACTGCTAAGGCCCTTGTATATACCAGCTGAGTTGATACTAGAATTAGGATTCTGACTAGTGGGTGCGTATCTCAATCCATTAGGGTTCATCTTGGCATGATGTTCATACAAATATTCTTGGAAACACCGTTCACGTTAGTCAACATGCGCACACTTCTATCTCCATATTCATCTTCTTATCTATTCATGTGATTGAGGTTTGTTATATTTCCAGTATCATGGTCTATTGTACGACTTTCTGGGTAGTGCTTTGTTTTCTTATACATGAATTTTAGTACGCATGAGTGCAAACTCGTGTACAACAATTGAATTCAAAACATGGTAATTTCTCCAATATCCAAAGAATTTTGTAGCCAACTACATAGCATGTTTAGTGTCTACCCTCAAACGTTCACAAGTAGCTAGAGTTTGGAGTAAAAGTTTTGTGGGTATATCTCTTGTAAACCCTCACGAGACAAATACTAAGTGTAGTCGCGATTCCTGCGAAAGTGAGTTAGGATTTTTATTTCATTTTTAGATTCGATTTGCTCGAGGACTAGCAAAATATAAGTTTGGGGATATTCGATAGACACATATTTTGTGTCTGATTTATTCTAAATTTGCATATTGTTGAAACTCAATTGTCTACTTATATTGTGTATTTGTTGTGTTGTAGGTATTTTTAAAGAATAAACAATTGAGTAAAAATGGGATTACAAAGTTATAAAAGCACCCATAAAAGAGTTAAAGGCACCCGAGAGTTTGGATAAAGACAACCATGCCTTGGTTAAGGGCACCACCTTCTTCCCATTTCAAAATATAAACTTGGCGGGAGAACTTTATTTACTTCAATGAGAGAATCTCGATCAATAATTGTGTTTATCTCTTGATTGTTAAGACAAGAATATATTTTTTTCCTAATAAAAAGGAATTTCAACACAATGGAAACACAAAATCTCGTGAAATATTTTGCATTCTCGCAAAAAACAGTTTTCCGAAAGAAAAAAAATAGGATTACAATATATCCCTGACTTTGTGTAGTAAGGGAAAATCTTATCTCTTAATATTTTTGATATGTGAGAAGGCAACAAGATAAATGTGATATGTTCCCAGAGAAGAAAAAAATCAGGATCAAGTTTGTTTTGAGTAAGAAAATAATGTCGAGATAATTTCATTGAACGTAAGTGATTCTTTCGAAGATTTGAAGTGGGTTGGTTGTTGTAATATAAATATGAGAAGTTAGAAGAGTTTTGGGGGTCTGGCTCTGCCAAAATTCGAGTTTCAAAAAATCAGTTTAAAAAAAAACACGTTCTTTGCAGGGAGGAAGAAGAAGATGAAGAACATAAGGCGTCAGTGAACTGTCGTTATAAACCATTACCAAATCCTTTGTTTTTAAAAGCTTTGGCGGCGGTCCATGCTACAGTTCCTGTGACATATTTAAGCTTTAATACAATGTAAGTTTATACTTTTAACAGCATATGAAAGGAGTTGTGGAATCATTAAACTTAATTCATTAAGTTTTTAACGCTTCTGCGACGTATTGGGTCAGTTCTTTCTTGTAATTCTTTATAACATCGTGAATAAATTGATTTCTTCTCTACTTTCTTCCAATCTTTTTTCCATGAGTAGCTAGAATCCTCACCTAGGATTAGAGAGGAAGTCCTATTGAGTTTGCCAGCATACTCTAATTATTTTCTATAACAACCGTACTTCAGCATTTCCACGCGACAACGATGAATTGCACATTACAGCGGTCACACAACACCATGCATACTTCAGAAGTAATGAATCTCCATCGGTTGATTTTGCATTGAAACAACTACTTTTCATCATGTACACCACCACCACCACAACAATAACTTTGCATTGGTTAATTTCATAGTGTCACACAAGCAGCAACACCAACTCCCTATGAGACTGCCTCTCCTAGGCCATGAACTTGTAAAAAAACAAAGAACTTTTCCATAGACAACATGTTTTGAAGGGTAATATTTTGAAGTTTCGCATTCGACATGGCACCATATTGTAGGCGTATTAGACTGAGTTCATTTTGGCCTGAGTTGCTATAGGCGGGTAAGTTGTTATCCACCGTGTCCTGCACTGGGTTGTATTTGTGAATTACGCAGCATTCCATAGCAATGATGGTCTTCGCTCCAAAATATCACTCAATTGCATTGGTGGATTCTGCTTCGCATCTGGCCAAGTCGTTTCTTTCTTTGTTCATTGGTCATTTATGTTTTACAATGGCTAATTAGGACCATGTTCGCAACAAAAAACATCCATATAACATAATTCTTCCTACCATCAAGTGATGATTTGCGTTGTAGAAGGTCTATTGCCATCGATATAATGATAAATATGTTGCTCTTAGGTTATCAACCTATATCGAAATTCTAAACTGCTCTTTTCGTTTGTAATTCGTTCGTTGCTCCTTGAGAGGGGACCGAGTGTTTATTTCTTGTGTGTAATTAGACTTTTATAGATGTCGCGTACCTACAAAGACAAAACAAGGAAATTTTCATATTTACGAAGCTACGGACATTGGACTACGTTGTTGCTTTAGGTTGAAAAACGAATGTACTAAAAGTAGTAATTTTTGTAGGTTCGAGAGATAAAAATCATACATGATGAGTCTAAACCAAGGAATGGCCATTCACGTTTTGCTTCAGTCACAAAGGGAGATATAAAGGATTGATCTTTAGGAAGGGAACAGAAAAGGTTGAGAATTCACTGTGTGATGAAAAGTGGTGATGTGTAGTTGAAGACTAAATTTATGACTATAAACTGGATTATCTCTGGGATAGATATCTGCTATCTTCTTAATTCTTGTTTCGAATAGACGAAGACATCTATTTTTATAGTCTTATGATAACCATACTGATTTCTCATAAATGGTGGAAGTTACAAAGAGATAGATAAGTGATGATCGTGGAGATTGTAGTGAAGTCATGTCCACTAAGTTCGGAGGACTGAATGACCACTACTCCCTCATCCTCTTAATTTCTCCTAACTATTCCACTACTTGGTACCTTCTCGTTGTGGATGTGTTGCCACATCGCACGTTGCCGTACACTGTTAGACCAATACCCCAATTAGAATCTCCCCATGTGATAAATTTGATGTCTCGTAGAAAAATAGTAAAGTCATGGACTACTACTATTTTGGTTAAGTCAAGTCAATAACCTGCTAAATTAGTGAAGCAAGTTTCTCAGTTCACTAAGTGGTCAAATAGACTGATCAATGCCAATTATCTTAAAAATATTAAGTTTAGTACTCATGTACTAGCTTAAGATTAACATGGCATAAATTTGGAAGTGTTTGAAAACAAGATTATACAAGAGTTCTCAAGGAAGGAGCAAGGGACGGACATGATGTTCTCAAGAATAAGGATAAGCGCTAGCATTAGGCCAGTGTGGGAGAGCTAACACTATCATAGGATGGTGCTGTGGGAGAGTTAGCTCCAGCAATAGGCTGGCGTTGTTGATGGAGCTAGAGCCATCCCAGCAATAGGATGGCGCTGTTTGATGGAGCTATTATTACAGGCGATGTGGCCGTGGGTTAGCGCCAACACTAGGATAGAACTGTGAGGCTAGGGGCGCTAGCAAATAGGGTTGTAAATAGGGTGTCCGTTACTCGGACTCGTGAAGATTGATTTTAGACCTAAATTCTAATACTAAAATGGAAAACTTAAGCAAAAGATGATAACCAGTTTATAGAAAACACTAAGACAAAGGATTCCACCATTAAACAATTTTTAAGTGATTCTATATTAATAATTATGCAATTCTTAAACATTCAAATTGATTCTAACTATTGCGTAGACAAGTAGATTTTCAAAATAATAGTTGTAAATCGAAAGCATGGAACATCAAAAGTACTAAACTAAGCATGATCCGTCAAAACAAACCACAAGTATTTAATTCATATATTCATTTTATATTCAATTCAAATAATCATAAAAAGAATCGTAAACCACAAGTATTTAAAGGAGTGGGTGCCTTGAACCATTGCTTGGGTGCCTTTAGCCAAATGTTTGGTTGCCTTTATCAATTTTCCAGGGTGCTTTTAACAATTTTTGAGCTCAATTTCTCCATATTATTAATTTATAAAAATACCTAAAAGCATAAGAAATAATAATATTAGTACACAAGTTGAGAAATAACAATATAAATGTGAGATTAAATTAGACACAAAAATGTGTCTATCAAATACCCTCAAACTTATTATTTGCTAGTCCTCGCGCAAATATAATATAGAAGAAAAGAAAAAAAATCCTAACTCACTTTCGCAGGCATCGCGATTGCACTTAGCGTGCGCAACAAGCCTTTGAACCCCTAGGTGGCCCTAGTGGACGAGTTTTAGTCTCGTGAGGGTTTATAAGAGATATACTTACAAAACCTTTACTCCAAAGCCTAGCTACTTGTGAACGATTGAAGGTAGACATTAAACATGCTATTTAGTTGGCTACAAAATTATTTGACTATGGGAGGAATTACCCTGTTTTGAATCCAATTGATGTACACGAGTTTGCACTCAAGCGTACTAAAATTCATATATAAGAAAACAAAGCACTACTCAGAAAGTCATAAATGGACCACAATACTCGTAATCTAACAAACCACAATCACATGAATAGATTAAGAAGATCAATATGGATATAGAAATGTGCGCATGTTGACTAAGGTGAACGGTGTTTCAAAGAATATCTGTATGAACTTCAGCGCCAAGATGAACCCTAATAGATTGAGACACGCACCTACTGGTCTGAATTTTAATTTCTAGTATCAACTCAGCTGGTATATACAAGGGTCTCAATGGTCGATTTATTAAATATGCACAATTATTTTTTATTTTTTTTATTATTATTTTTATATGACAACATGATTAGATCTTTTGAATCTAAGCGCATGCTCCTTGTCAGCAGATTACATGATAGTCCCCATGGCGTTCCACGCTTGTTTAGGCGACGGAGATAGGGAGAACACACACTTGCTATCCAAATGTCTATTTTTTTTTTAATTTATTATTGGTCAAGTTCAATTAAAATAATGGAGCTTGATCTCAACCATTCTACTTTATCCTGACGACAACAAGGAGATACTAGTTCCCCACCAAATCACTGAAAGAAACACCAAAAGTTGCAAAAATAAAAACAGAATCTGATATGGTGACGACTATCATGTTATTTCTAACACCTGATCTCTGTCCGTTTATGAATAAACCATTTAGCTGGGTCTCTCAACTCCTACAACCAAGAAGTTTGTTTCTATCTACTTAAAATGGTCAGTGTCATCCTGTTCACAAGTCTCTAAATTTTGGAGTTTTTAGTACAACTAATTTTTTTTAAAATTTTCCCCCTTACTCCCAAACTTAAATCTAACATTATCCTCAATCTTCTAAAGATGAAATTAAAAGCATGAACAAGGAGAGACTGTTACCAATTGAAGAAAAAAGATAAAGAAGGATATTACCGTGTTGCAGGAGCATGGGTTACCTCCCAAGAAGTGCTAAGTTTAAAGTCTTCATCCAGACATCAAATACCCAAAAATGGCTAGTCACCTTTTAAAATCATATATCAATAGCTGAAACAACTATGGGTCAACAATACCAAATAAAGCTGACACAAATATAAGATATCTGTACTGGATCAGACAAATAAACAAATTGAGCACAACCTTATCGAAGACAAATAGATTTATCTAGGGTGGCCATTTAGGTTCCATATGAGTGTCTAGATAAACAGTTTCAGCCGAACGGCGGGTCTCTAATAGCTGGATTTCCTCATAGTCAGTAACAGGAGGATCGGGTTGTGGAGTCTGAAGAAATTCAAGTAATACCTTAGACGCACAAAGATCGAGTCCGAAGTTAGGGACTTCAAATAGAGATACTTGATGAGCACAAAAATCATCACTACCCCTAAACTTAGGGTAAACACTATTTTCAAATGGACCAAAAAATATTGGTTGGATTATGGGGACCGAAAGGTCAGCACAATGCTCGACTTATTTTGTGGACTGGTCATCTAAATAGAAATTACCACTTTATTATTGAAATAATGGCTTCCTTTGTTGTTCCAGTGTTGGGGTTTAGCTCATCATGTGTAAAACACTCTCAAAAGATGAAATCATGTCTCAAAAGTGCTTACAAAGAAGAAAAATAACAAAAACAGAATAAAACAGGGAAACTGCAACGTTTGTAAGCGTTGCAGTCATTGTTCTCTCTGTTGCTAAATGTATTGCAAACAACGACTGCTCTTCTGCGTTGTTGAATAAATCATGGATCTTTTGTGTACTAGAAAGATATATTGTCGCAGATACTATTCATAAAATGGTTATAAAAGGTATTGAAATTGAAAGAGTAGATCACATAATTAAACGACAATTTGCAACTGTGTTTGTTCTTCTTCTTCTTCTTCTTCAACCTTCCGTTGTGATGCAGAAAACTTTTTGATTTTGATTTTGTCCCTATCCCTCACCTCCCAGCCTCCCCTGTTGCTCCATCTTGACCAGTATTTATTCTATAACCCTAATAAGCTCAACATACCTCGACCAAATCTTTCATTTAAAGAAGATTATTCTCAGCAAGATATTTTTTTCCTCTCAAAATCAATTTTCTATCCTGATTTTTATTGCTCGATCAATTGTATTTCCTTTTGTGTGAGATTCTCACAAAACTTTCACTAATCTAAAATGAGATAATATCTCTTGATTGGCTGTTGTATAGTTGTCGGGACCCATGTAATGTGGATATTTCTATACCATGCTCTATTTTAGCGAAAAAGAGATTTTTTTTGCGATTCAGTTTCATACAGGGAATGTACGAGATCCTACAATTAAGGTAAGAACACAATCTTGCCTTAAAACCCATGAAATTCTCCTTATATCTCATTAATAGTCTTCACAGGTCGAGCCAAAAATTTTGCCGCCAAAACTTTATTTGAAATTTAAAGGAGTGGGTGCCTTGAACCATTGCTTGGGTGCCTTTAGAAAAATGCTTGGGGTGCCTTTATCAATTTTCTAGGGTGCTTTTAACACTTTTTGAGCTCAATTTCTCTATAATTATTAATTCATAAAAATAGCTAAAAGCATAAGAAATAATAACATTAGTACACAAAGTTGAGAAATAACAATATAAATGTGAGATTAAATTAGACACAAAAATGTGTCTATCATATATAAGCATATTTGTGGTACTTTTGTCAAATAAATTCGTATGTAATTTGCTACATACTTCTATATAAAAGCTATATATGTATTTTAGTGAGTCAATGCAATATTGTTCAGTTGAGCATGAGTATTAACATATGGTAATTTTGGGAATTTAGCTAAGAAATATAACACCAAATAATACTCAAATTGCTCTATACTAGTGGGAAATCCATCTTGCAGCTTGAATTTTATGTAATTGATATGTGTCTAATTAGTTTAATTAGTTTACTTTGCTCGAGGACTGACAAAGTCTAAGTGTGGGGGAATTTTATAGGTGTCCAAAACACCTTAATGAATATCAATTTTTATGCTTTATTTGATATTTTTCTTATAAATTTCGTATATTACGCTTGTTTTTATAGTTTTAGGTACAATGACATGAATTTATAAAGAGGAAGAAGAGACGCCGAAATGGACCGTATCGATATACACACTAAAATCTCGTGTCATGAATTCACTATGAAAAGCACAAAACAACAGTGGTTCGGTGGTACTCATACTGTTCAGATAATGGGCTTAGATGAGTTATGTGGCTGGACGTCCCTGTACAACTGAAATTAAAGGAGTGGGTCTAGTTTTGACCACAGAATTATGAGTGACATTCACACAAGGGTACTGCACGTGTGGAACTAGGTCTTTATAGAAACCCAATTCGTATGCAGGTGGAATAATTGAGTTCATTTCTTTCTAAATATCCAATTCGCAAGCAGAGAAGGGAATCTGATACTGCTGTTTGTGGCGATTTGGTGGAGACTAGTGGAGTAATTTGTGTTCAAGTCAAGCAAGAAAGAAATGAACAATATTTGTAAGAGTTTGGTAAGGGTTGGTGTTAGTATTGTAGAGATTTGGTCAGGTTTTGACAGACAAGAAGGTGATCTGTTACAGCTTCTCGACTGCACCATCTTGATGATGGACTAACTAGGGCTCTGATGGTTGTCTTCCGAGCTTGGAAGATGTTCTTTGAAGCCGAAAAGGAAGAATGGAGTGAGGTCACTGATGGTTTGAGCAGAATCGAAGATGAAGCCAGGGATTGTGTGGGTTCGAGTGGTGAAGTAGAAGAAGAATTCGAAGCTCAAGAAGAACATAAAGTATGGGTACTCAGATCTAGAGAGTTTGGCTTGGTATTGAGGTCATTCTGTTGTTGATAAAACACGAAGGAGATGTCAGAGAAAGAGCTCGAGCTGAAATGGGTATGTAAAGGATTTGGGTTTCATTGTTTTGTTCAGAGATGGGTACCTGGGTTTTGAGTTAGAACTGCTGGTTCAGTTTTTGTTGGCAGAGGAGATGGCACAGAGAACAGGATATGGGTTCAACTGTAGTGAAGTCTGAATGTGATTGAATGGATGATTTGTTGAATGAGTTGTGTATGAATTAATCTTGCAGGAATTTAAGAGCTAGAGAAATGGATTTTTTGCTGCACAGCTACACCATCAGGTTGTGTATGCAAGGTGGTTGTAAAAATGTCTAAATGACAGCTCTATTGTTTTTCTCAAGTTTCACTGCTACTCATGGTTTATGGCTAGTACAGGGTCAGATAAAGGCAATGATGGAGAGTGAGAGTGCTAGCTATGGGTTTACTATCAGAGTCGAGAAGGGCATGGAGATGGGTCTGATTTTGTACAAGTTATTGACATAGAGGATTGTGATGGATTCGAACTGGCTGTGCTTTGGTGATTTTGGGTCAGGTTCAGCAGTAAGAAAAAGGCAGTAGAGTTGGTGAATTTTCGAGAAGTTTGAGTACAAGAGGAGAAGGTAGTCTGGCATATTTTCTTGACACTCTATAATAAGGAAACTGTTGCCGGCTAAACCATGGGTCGGAAGTGTTGTTCAGAACCAACTTAGGAAAGGGGAAGTGGTTTAATCTTATGATGACTCTGGTTGAGTTATGGAAATATGGGTCAAGTTTCTTGGCAGAAAAATCAGCAAGGACTGACGGTGGCAGTGAGGTTTTGATATTGGATTTGTGGTTGGATGGTTCAGATTAATGATGATTTAGAGTCTTGAGTGGTTTAGGAAGCTTGGGTATTTACTCTATTCGAGTCTTGAGGCTGAAGAATCGCAGGGAAGGCTATATAAAAGAGTCAAGAAAACAGAAGAAAACCTACCTTCTTTCCACCGTTTTGACGCCTGAAAAGTGTTCGAGAAAAGACCTAGAAGAGCTTACCTGAGGCTGCAGTTCCTGAACCTGTGAAGGCATCTACACCACCAGTTCCGGAACAATCAATACTACAACAGCTTGATCTGTCTGTTGGGTTGGGTTTTGTTCTTAACTTTGTCTCTGTTCCTTAAAACTTTTCCAAGCCTTGTATTTATTATTAAGAACATGAGTAGCTAAATTATTATTGATTTAGGGTGATTTCAACGTCCGGAACATGAATTTATAATTGATGAAATAGTTTTTTTTCTCGTAATTGTTTTTGTTATCGTTTAATCCCTACTATGCTAATATTGATTATGGATTATTTGTTAATTCATAATCTTATTGCTAGTTTCGGATTTCTTCGACCTCTAATTGTTTAGAGACTCTAAACACAAGTAGCAATATATGGGTATTAATGATTGGATTTTGTTAAATATCCATATGTACAGATTGACACCAGTGGGTGAATCAAGATTTTGAATTTTTTGCTAGTAATAACCTATCTCATAAAATTTAAAGCACTTGTTTGAGTTATACCTAGAGAGCGTACCTCTAGGTAGTTCGAATAAGTAGAACCCGGTAGTCGAGCACTTCCGGTCTGATGAATTTAAGAGATTTCGGAATAGTTGAGCGTACTAATTATTCTAGGGTTGTTATTAACGAGATAATGCGAAGAACATAACTATATCAATTTGACTAATGAGAATGAGTCCTTGATCAATTTCATCTCATATTTGACATACAACTTTATAAATTTCAGAATTTTGCATCATCATAATCTTTTCAAGAGTACTTTAATAACTATTTTTACTAAAATATTTCTCTTGGGACCGAACCTACTTGTCATTATTATACTTGCTAGTGTAAAGAGAAGTAGACAATCTTATTTGTCAACTTGACACCTCATCAAAATTGCGCCGTTGCCGGGGAGGCAATGAAAATTTTAGTTGTTACTTTTATTCTTAGTAATTTTTTTTGTTTTTAGTTTCAATTTCTGTTTACTAATTCAATTTTCAAGAATCTTGTTTTCAGGTACCATCTCTTTGGTGAATGCCTGAAGTAGACGGAACAAATAGCAAGTTAATTGGTATACATCTTCGCTCGGGCATTTTACTACAAGAGTTCGTTCGAGCAGTGAACACTCATTTTCCTCCTAGTTCTTCATCTAGTGAATTTGCAGACTCGGACAAAGAGGAAGATCACATAGTCATGGGAGCACCGCCTCTTCCTCCGAGAACACTCAAGGAACTGACGTCTCCAAACCTAGACCATCAGGAACTCTCTGTATTCAGTTGGATGGGACCATTGAGTTGAAGCCACAATTGATTCACTTGTTTCCCAAATTCAGAGGGTTAGCGGGAGAAGATCCTAATCGTCACTTGCAACAATTTCATGATGTTGTGACTAGCTTGAAGAAGGAAGGTGTGAATGCCGATAAGGCTATGATGACAGCCTTTCTTTTTTCTTTTACCGATTCTGCAGGAGAATGGTTGTACTACTTGCCCCCTGGGAGTATCATAACATGGAATGTGATGAAGAATTTATTCCTTGAGAAGTATTTTTAAACATCAAAAGAAGCATCGATTCGCAAAGAGATTTGTGGTATTAGGCAAGTAACTGGAGAATCTCTCTACGAGTATTGGGAGCGGTACAAGAAACTTTTAGCTAGTTGTCCACACCACCAAATTAGTGATCAACTCGTCATTCAGTATTTCTAAGAAGGGGTTGCTTCCTAATGAGAGACACTTGATTGATACCGCAAGTGGTGGTGCACTAACCAACAAGACCATTGAAGAAGTTACAAGCTTGATAGAGAGCATGGATGCAAACATGCAACAATTCTACTCTACAGGTGAACCAATGGTGAGGAAAATGAATGAAATAGGCGATGCTTCACACCTAGAAAATAGTATGGGTAAAATGAAGAGAATGATGCAACAAATGGAAGCAGTGATTATTTCATCATATACCGAAGAAGTTGAGCAAGCTAATGCGGTATTTCCTAATCAAAGGCAGAGATATGATTCGTACTCCAACACATACAACCCAGGGTGGAGAGATCATCTTTATTTCAACTATGCTAACAAGCAAGCCGCAACTCCAACTCCTACTTTTAACAATCATAATGGCTTTCAACAACAACTACGACAACCTCAGAATCAGGGTTCCAACATGGAAGAGATGCTTAAAGCTTACATGCAAAAATCAGAGATGGCCATGAAGGATATGCAAGTACAAATGGGCTAGCTACTACAATGAGAAAGTTGGAAGCACATGTAGAAGGAAAACTCCTTTCGCAAACAGTGGCGAACCCTAGAGAGAATGTCAACGCTGTGACATTAAGAAGTGGGAAACAAGTTGAGCAATCGGAAACAACGCCTCAATCCCATGACCTTGTTTTAGACCAAGTGGACGAAACAGTCCTAAAAAGGCTGATTCGGTAACAAACTCTAACTCTAAACCTCTTATTTCTACTTATGCTACTCTTCCACCTTTTCCTAGCAGGTTTGCAAAGTCAAAGAAGGAGACGCAAGAAAAAGAGATATTGGGAGATCTTCAAGAAGATCCAAGCGAACATACCACTAATTGAAGCAATCAAGCAAGTTCCTCGCTATGCAAAGTTCTTGAAGGAATTGTGCACTAACAAGCATAAACTGACCGGTAATGAGGTAATGAGTGTGGGGGAGAATGCTTCGGCGTATCTTCAAAAGATACTCCCACCTAAATTGAAAGATCCTGGTAGTTTCATTATATTATGCACAATTGGTAAAACAAGGTTTACAAAAGCTTTGCTAGATTTAGGAGCATATATTAATGTTATGCCTGCTTGAATTTACGAATCTCTAAATCTTGGTTCTCTTAAAAGTACCGGCGTAGTTATACAACTTGCTGATAGGTCTAACGCTTACCCGAAAGGGGTTGTTGAAGATGTTTTGATGCAGGTTAATGAGCTTATATTTCCAGCGGATTTCTATGTTCTAGACATGAGCGATGAAGATTCTTCCTTGTCTGCACCTTTGTTGTTGGCTAGACCATTCATGAGAACTGCTAAAACTAAAATAGATTCGACCAAGGCACCTTGACAATGGAATTTAATGGGGAGGTTGTACGCTTTAACATCTTTGAGGCGATGAGATACCCGAGTGATGTGTACTCATGTTTTGTGATTGAGGAGATTGACGCTACATAAGAATGCAAACAAGTAGAGAGTCGGGCTGACGACTTTAAACCAAGGGCTGCATGGGAGGCAACCCATTGATTTCGTATTTCTTTTACTTTTTCTTGTTTTTTCTGAATTTCCATATCATTATTGGATTTCCCACCTTGACTTTACATTGGATAAGTCAAGTTACATTAAGGACAATGTAAATTTTAAGTGTGGGGGAGTGGTTAAGCATGTAGAATTCTTAAGTATTCACTTTTAGGTAGAAAATTTTCAACTTTTTGTAACTATTTGCATGAAACCTCTAACTTTTAGATATTTTAGAGTCACTTAGTATACTTCTATCTACGTTTACATACGAAATTCTTACCGAAATAACTGAACTTAGAAGGATTAGAGAACTATATTTGGGTTTCTTAGTTGTTGAGAGGCTAGAGCTGACAAAAAGGGACTTAAACCGCCGGTGGCGAACTAGGTGCAGAAAGATTACAATATTAGAGGAGTTAATCATTGAATACCCATGAGTGAGGCACCAAACCTTCAATTCTTTGTACCTGTCTAAACTGTCCGTTTAGAGTGTTTTATCTGCGCAAACTCCAGGTAGAATGATGAGCTACCCAACCTCGCACCATTTCAGCACTAATTTTTGATCTCTTGAGTGCTAATTTCTATCAATCATGAGGGTGACATCAGAATTGCGAAAAAAACCTTACCTTGTAGTTTGATTTGCAGTTAGAAACACTCTATGTTTCTCTCGATAACAACAGGTCCATAGAAACACCATCATCATCAACAAGCGGAACAACACAAATTTGAAGAAAGTTGAAGCAACACTACAAGAGCAAAATTCAGATTGAAAGTGAAGTAACAATACAAGGGCAGAATTCAATATCCTAGTTGAAGACTAAGTAAAAGAGCGAAAAATCAAAAGAAGTGAATTTTTGTGAAGTTTATGATACCGAGACAATACAAGTTGTGAAAAATCAAGTGGTAAAGTATTTCTCCCGCGGACATATTACTTTCATTGTTATTCTTTCAATTTGTATTTCATATTTTATGTCTCAAAAAAAAAATCGAAAAAAAAAATCAGATTTTTTTTTTACGTTTTAGCGTATATTTCTTTTTGCATTTATTTGTTAAGGTCGTGGGAAAGAAGATATCCATAAAGAAGTTTTAAACAACTAGAATTTGAAAAGAAAAGAGTTAGAAATTGTCGAAGTTTTAGGAAGTTCAAGAGTTCATCATCTACAGTTGAAGCTGAAGATGAAGACGTTTCTATAGGACGCTGTGAGAGTGGTGCTGATTGCAGATTGGATGAGTAGGTGAGTGAGCATTCCCATCCTCGCATAGTGGTTGATTTCCTTTTGTATAGATCATCCGAAAAAAAATACTTTTCTTCCCACATTTCTATGAGATATTCAAATATAATTCGGAAGGTTTCCCCTTCCCACCATTCAACGTGTGCAGGGTTTCTATCTTCATTCCTGCCTGTACACATGAGAAACATAAAGTGTGTTTTTTGAGTTCAAATTCATAAAACCCTATTAGTGAGGCAGAAGTCGATCATTTGATCGTTTTCGAACCTGAATTCTTTAATATGGTGGTTTTCTCCTTACTCAAGAGTTTAGCATGAGAATAATGTTCTTTGATACATCTAACTTCTTATTATTAGTGTGCAGAAACTTTATGTCCTCATAGCTCTTTGGATGCAAGTGCTTTGGAACATTTGAAAGCTGAAGTAGGTTTTTTGGGTAAATCTCTAGTAAACCCTCACGAGACTATAACTCGTCCACTAGGAACACCTAGGGACTTAAAGGCTTGTCACACATGATAAGTGTAATCGTAACCTCAACGAAACGGAGTTATTGTATTTTGTATTAGTTTATTTTAGGATTAGTTTAATTAGTTTAGTTTGCTCGAGGACTGGCAAAGTCTAAGTATGGGGGAATTTGATAGGTGTCTAAAACACCTTAAATAATATCAATTGGTTATCCTTTCTTTGATATTTTTCTTATAAATTTCGTATATTACGCTTGTTTTTATATTTTTAGGTACAATGGCTTGAATTTATAAAGAGGAAGAAGAGACGCCGAAATGGACCGTATCGATATACACGCTAAAAGATCATGTCATGAATTCACTATGAAAACCAGAAAAAAACAGTGGTTTGGTGGTACTCATGCTGTTCAGATAATGGGCTTAGCATGAGTTATGTGGCTGGACGTCCCTGTACAGCTGAAATTAAAGGAGTAGGTCTAGTTTTGACCACAAAATTGTGAGTGACATTCACACAAGGGTACTGCACGTGTGGAACTAGATCTTTATAGAAACTCAATTCGTATGTAGGTGGAATAATTGAGTTCATCTCTTCTAAATATCCAATTCGCAAGCAAAGAAGGGGATACTGCTATTTGTGGCGATTTGGTGGAGACTAGTGGAGTAATTTGTGTTCAAGTCAAGCAAGAAAGAAATGAATAATATATGTAAGAGTTTGGTAAGGGTTGGTGTTAGTATTGTAGAGATTTGGTCAGGTTTGACAGACAAGAAGGTGATCTGTTGCAGCTTCTCGACTGCACCATCTTGATGATGGACTAACTAGGGCTCTGATGGTTGCCTTCCAAGCTTGGAAGATGTTCTTTGAAGCCGAGAAGGAAGAATGGAGTGAGGTCACTGATGGTTTGAGCAGAACCGAAGATGAATCCAGGGATTGTATGGGTTCGAATGGTGAAGTAAAAGAAGAATTCAAAGCTCAAGAAGAACACAAAGTATGGGTACTCAGATTTAGAGAGTTTGGCTTGGTATTGAGGTCATTCTGTTGTTGATAAAATATGAAGGAGATGTCAGAGACAGAGCTCGAGCTGAAATGGGTATGTAAAGGATTTGGGTTTCATTGTTTTGTTCAGAGTTTGGTACCTGGGTTTTGAGTTAGAACTGCTGGTTCAATTTGTGTTGGCAGAGGAGATGACACAGAGAACATGATATGGGTTCAACTGTAGTAAAGTCTGAATGTGATTGAATGGATGATTTGTTGAATGGATTGTGTATGAATTAATCTTGCAGGAATTTGAGAGCTAGAGAAATGGATTTCTTGATGCACAACTACACCATCAGGTTGTGTATGCAAGGTGGTTGTAAAAATGTCTGAATGACAGCTCTATTGTTTTTCTCAAGTTTCGCTGCAACTCATGGTTTATGGCTAGTACAGGGTCAAATGAAGGCAATGATGGAGAACGACAATGCTAGCTATTTGTAGAGGTTGTATTCTTAATTCTCTTGTAGAATATATATAGAGACTAGGTATTATCCGGTCCTACGGCTTGGAGGTTGATCTTATAGATTAACCGGTGTTTTGTTGGTCGGGTCAAATTAATCGGGACCTACGACCCCGGTCGTATCTCTTAAATTCTTTTAGAAATTAATATTTGGTACTAATGTTAGCCGTTTTTATTTAGAAAATTAAGTTAGATTAAGGAATATAATTATATTAGGAAACTTAGTCGTGGCAAACCTAAGGTTAGTCGTGTTTAGGATTAACTGGTGTTTTGTTGGTCGGGTCAAATTAGTCGGGGCCGTGTCCCCTTAAATTCTTTTAGAAATTAAAATTTTGTATTAAGATTAACCATTTTTAATTATAAAATTAAGTTAGATTAATAAATCTAATTATATTAGGAAACTTAGTCACGAAAAATCTAAGGTTAGTTGTGTTTAGATATTACCCGGCCTTATAGTCCGGGAGTTGAACCTATATATTAGCCGATGTTTTGTTGGTCGGATTAAATCAACCGATTTTTAGAAATTAGTATTTGAAATTAAGAATAACACGAATATTATAAAAAAACAACAGAATAAGAAGTATTTTTGAATTTTGGCAGATTTTTTGTCCTTGTTATGATCTTTAAATCATGCATGCAATTATCTGGTTCTTTTAATTTGGATCTATATTATAATGTTGATCAAAATGTTGTCATATTTTTCTGATTTAGTTGTATGAAAATTTGTGATCATACTTATGGAATAAGTATGAAAATTGACCAAGCTAAAACGGATTTGTTGTTTAATTGTTGATTCATAATGAATTGAATTAGATTAGATTGGATTGAATTGAATTAATCTTTATTGTTATGCAAATTGCCTTTTGTTGTTTAGTTTACAGCATGCATTAGTCCGTCACGGCTGAACACTTCCTTAGCGTTGCAGTTTTCTGAACTAAGAATCCGTGTCAATGATTAACTTTTTGATTTTTCTGTTAAACTTTTTTTCTTCTTCTGGATTTTATTAGGAAACTTAGTCACGGGAAACCTAAGATTAGCCGTATTTAGGAAATGGCTATGCTATCGCCAGTTTTGTCCCAGACCACGGCATAATTTCTACCTTCAAAAATAATAAAATCTTAATCGTAGATCTAAGAATTCAACGGACAATCATATACTTTGATTTTATATCTATGATCCAACGGACGACTATATATCTTAAAAATCGGTCGATCTCTGTCGTAGGATGGAGATTTAAAAGGTCAGATATATCCGGCTACACAGACACCCTTCTTCCTTATAATATAGATACAATATTTCATATTTTGATACAAATTTAGAAATATGAACGGATATTTCTATATTTCTGCTGCTGGCATATGGTCAATTTTACAATTCTAGCCTTTGTCAAAAATCCACCATCAACATTAAGACCCCTCCTTAATAAGGAACAATTATGTTTCGTAGTAAGCACTAGATAGTGACAATATATTTCAGAATTTGAAGAATATAGGAGAGTATATTTAACTTATGTCTTTCATGACCAAGATAGACGACCCTTAGCGTTAACCCTGGTTGGGATTAATAGATGCCAGCTTTAATGCCATGAATATCAATCCATGGGTGATAAGGAAATATTGTTGGTTGTATGAATTTTTGGGCTTTTAGCTCGGTCCCTTGATCCAACAGGATTCCTCCATATATATATATATATATATGCCTTACTTAATGAAGTTCTTACTCCTTTACTTCCATTAAACGGAGAGAGCTTATTGTCAGCGCCAACGAACAACGTCAACAATAACAGCTACTTCTGTTAGTTTCGTCAGCGCCAGCGACCAACATCTCCATCTCCACCAGCCTCATCAGCGCTTGCGACCAATCCGTTGTTGGTGGACGTCAGGTAAGCTTGGATTAAGTAAGTAAGTTTTTTTTTTTCTTAACGTGAGAATATGCTCATGTCTTCCTTATCTTTTTGCCATAGCCAATGGTGTACTCCCTTGCTATTAATATTGTAAGCGACAACAACCCATCATTTGCTTGTGAGGTAAGTGTTGTTAGAACTTTTTTCTTTTTCCTTCCATTCTCCTCTTGAATATATAATCGTTATTTTCTTCTTGTAACTCTAGCTTTTACCATAAAGCATCAACAACGAAAGAATTACTCTCCCCAGTTTCGTGAACTATAACCACGGGTAAGCTAGGGTTTCAATTCTTGTTTTATCTATCTTACACAGTATAAGAAGGCCAGTACGGTAGAATTCCGTTTTTTAAGGTAAAAAATAGGGTTTCTTAATTTTACTCGTGCATCATATATATGTGTACACATATCTTGATAAATCTGAGAATATCATCTCTCTCTTTTAAAAGAAAACCCTAGCTTCATTATTGTCCTCCCGTAGCGGATTAGTTCTCAATCATAACAGTAACAATATCTTAACCAGGTAAGCCAGGTCTTTGGTAACTCTCTTTTTGCATGTGATTCTTTTTTTGTTAATGCAGTAATCATTGTCTTATTGTTCCTGCTTGAATAGACCATGGCAATTCTTGACTGATATCATGATTTGACTCTTCCGGCAAGAGAGTAAATCATAGAAGCAAAACAGTGAAAATGAGTTCTCCTAAAGAAGTACAATCCAAGATTGACGATTCTCTGGGTAAGGTTGCAAGGCTCGTACAGGGCATGCCTCTTATTCACTTGAGAAAAACATGCGAGCGTGCTCTTAATCTTATGTTTGCAATTATTGCGGAGGAGGAATCTAGGCGCCAGGAAGAATTAGCGAGGAAGAAGAAATCTGGTCCTATTAGCAAAATCAACACTCCCAGATGAATGTGTTGATTGCACAAACAGAGCTATAAGAGCGAAGTGTTTGTGCTGACGGTGTGGCATCAGATTATGATGTATATGAATACTAATTTGACTGGGAGCCTATAGGGAACGAACCCGCACTATTCTCCTCGAACACAACATTAAAGCAACAATCTCAAGCTGACTTTGAACTTGAATGTGCTGAGGATGCTTATCATGACAAGAAGATGGGTTTTATTGACTTTTTGTATGATGAGGATCCTGAATAAGACTCATAGGAAGATCCTGACGAAGGCCTAGAAGAAAACTTTAAAGAACACCCAGAAGAAGATTTCAAAGAAAACCCAGAACAAGAAGGAGATGAACGCAAAACCGATGAAGAGTGTGACGATGAATATGAATCTGATTCAGATTCTCAATCCTATGATTGAACTCAGCATACTCCTTTTTTCATAGGACACAGTACCTTTGCTTTCGTACTTTATGATCCATAAGTATTTCTTTTAAAGTTAAAAATTTTCATGTATGGCATGACCATTTTTATGGAGCCAAGACTTTCCTTTTAATACCTCATTGTCATGAACCTTGCATTAACATCTTCATGTTCCTGGGACAACTGAATGAATGGACTTATGAAGGATTTTTATTAATTTTCGTTATTCAGAAAAATTTCAGAAGTATTGACCAGTAAAACTATTGTAGAATATATCAGTTTTTCACGGTTGACCCAAATATATTGACCAAAAATGAATTTCTACACCTTAGTAAGAATAAATTCAGGTTTTGAGCCTATATGGTACGTCAAAACAGCCTAACAGCAAATTTTAGGAAGAATCCAGTAAAATTCTTATAGTGACATCGCCTACCGTTTTGGTTATAACTCTTAGATCGTATATCCGATCGACATGCCCTTTTAGTATGTTATAGAAGACATCTATACAAAACTTTTAGTGTATAACGCATACTCAGATTCTTCACCAATTTTTCACGGCTTTTAGGTTTGTAGGAAGCAGTGCAAAAACGTTCTCTAACGAGACTTTTTTGCAAAATGTCTTGTGATGTCCCAGACCATATGCTACTACCAAAAGTACTTATTAATGAATGTATGTACTAATAATAGACATGTAATATGAATCCTATCATCTACGTTCAAATTTTCTATGTTTGGGAACTTACACTCTACACTCGCAACCTCTACTTTTAGGGAGAATCGGCTTGAAAATAAAGATGAAAATAGTTGACGGGAAAACGGGGTTACGGATAGGTGTCTAAAACACCTTAATTATTGTCAATTGGTTATGCTTTCTTTGCTATTTTCTCTTGTATTTTGTGTATATTATGCTTTTTTTCTATTTTATAGGTACTTTGGAGTCATGCGACAAGAAAGAAGAGAAATAGCAGCTCAAGGCATTGTTTATAGACATTGGGTGTTGATGGTCTCAAAGCGTAGCAAGGATGGAAGTCTCTAATGCATCAAAACAGAGAATTACTAGGGGAGGCCTCCTATTCTATAGAGAAGTGCTAAAGGGAGACCAGTTTTATAAAGAAAAGCACATAATTGTTCAAGGGAAGCCAATATTGGGGTGCCTAAATCCTCTTCTATCTAACCTGAAAGCTAGGTCGAGACTAGACTCGAGATTCCTTAGTTGTTGTGCTACTAGTTTTGTTCTTTGTGGTGTTGTGGCCGGAGTGAGAAGAATTGATGGGTTCGTGAGTTTCAAACAACAAACAACAGAGAAGGCAGAGTAGAGATGGGGATAAGAGAAGCTGGGTTTGTTGGTGGTGACGAATAGAGAAATAGGTTCAATCCTGAGATGTTTTATGTGAATGTCAGTGAAGAGTGGTGTTATCTGCCATAGTTTTGTTCAAGATTCATAAGCAGTAGAAGAAATCAGTTGAGTTGTTGCGGCTGCAGTTGTTTGTCAAGAATATATGAAGAAGAATAAATTAGGAGTTGAATTGAGCAAGAAAGAAAGTTATTGCCTGTGAATGGATGATGTTATTGAATCTGTGTTAATGGGTTTGTGTATGTTAATTTATGGTGTGTGTATGAATGTAAATTTATAGGGAAGGATATGAATCAAGGCTAGATAAACGCATCAAATCAATCTCTTCTTGCACCAAAGCTACGCACAACTTGTTTGAGAAATGTCTGAGAGACTAGTTGTACATCAAGTATTTTCTATTGGTTACCATGGGATTGATGGGTGCTTGACAATGGTCTATGAGTTGTGTTCAAGGGTTAGTTGACATGTCTAGGAATGGATTTATAAAGAAACATGCAATTCAAGGTTTGGGTATCAATTTGTATAGTGTTGGACTGAATTTCTTGCCGAAAAAATAGTAACTAAGTGTTAACTTTGACGAAAGATTTGGGTGTGTGATAAGTGCATAATTTACATATTTTAAGTATCATTTACTTATACTTATTTTCTAGATTTTTTGTGTGAATTACTGTGTATTATTATTACTTTTGTAGTTTATGTGTTTTATTAGGTTACACCTCTAAAAGAAGTGAAATTAAGCTCTGCAAGGAATAATTGCTAAATACCCAGTGGATATCAGTCCAAATACATGATTTCTTGTCACCATACTGTAGAGAATTGAAAGACGATGCCAACGCCAAAAGAATGAGGTCATTCCGAGTTCGTATGAAGAAGTTATGAGCAAAACCGTGAAACTAACTTGGATTTGGTATCTGTTGGGCCTTATGCCGCGGGAAGACAAATAAGGGAAGCGTTTTGGGATCGCCTTTGACGTGAAAATTAGGGTCCTTGTTGGTTTTTGAGAAGGTTAAGTCTCCTAATTGGATAAGGAATCAAAAGGAAGTGGAAAAGTTTAATAGACTAGGTTTCCTAGTTGGATAAGGATCAAGAGAAGGTTACCAAAGCCTCCATAAAGGGGAGCCTAGATACAATTTTAAAGACAACTTCTCACAGATAGAAATTATTATTTTCTTAATCAATTTTTAATGGCTTTTAAGAAAGTCATGTCTAGCTAAACCCCAACCACTAGGACAATGGAGGAAGCTATATTTCATGAATGAATGATAACTATTTTTGATTCTTAATGACTTTTGCATTATTTTTAATTGATTGATGATTTTTCTTAATTAGTTGTGATTTTGTTTGATGGTGTATGCTGGGACTTAAGAGCTTTTGATGCGCCATGCTTGTGATTTACAATTAATGTTTTAGAAATCTACTTTTGGCAAAGAAACAGAGTCAATAAAAGAGTTATAATTGTTAAAGAATCATCGTGGAAATCATTCAGAAGTGATTTTGGTGGAATCCTGAGTTCCATTTCTTCCCAATATTATTAAAATCTTTTACTAATTTTCTAGTTTAAATTAAAATTAGGTCTAAAACGAATCTTCACAAGTCTGAGTATCGAACCTTTTACCACTATTTTAAAATTACATCAATTTTTGGCGCCGCCGGCGCGGACTTGTCTTTAGGTTTACAGTTTTAAATTTATTTTTAGGTTTTATTTTTGTATTTAGTATTATCTTTACTTTGTTATATTTTACGTTTCTTTTGGGTATTTCCCTTTTTGCTACATGTTTTGGATTTTGGACTGAAAGGAAATTGAGTCAAATACTTTGGTGATTAAAGACTTGAAGTTAAAGTTAAAGCTACAAGAACGGAAAAGAAGACAAATAATTTTATTTTTAGTTTGATTTTATTTAGGTTTTATTTGTTTCTTTTTTAGAAAATTGTATTAGAAAATTTTTATTATTTCTGTATTTTTTTTGGACACTTTTTTGACTTTATTTTGGGACTTTGGACATTATTATTATTTTTAAACCCTACGGAAGGGTAATTTAAATATAAACTGCAACAGGGAAGGACGACAATTACGATATTGTCTCGGCCCCTCGGGTTCGTACATTGATACAGGAGTCGGTGGACCGAGTCGACTACAACCGATTCATCCCCCGTCTGGTACGGGAGGTAGGACGATCAACCCACGAATCCCCTGCAAGTGGGTTTACTGTATTCCTTCGTATGCATATATGTTGAGGAACTGAATACATAATTATTTTTCAAGTAAAGGGCAAGAACTTGCTATACAAGATAAGGACTCAGATTTCATCATCGTTTTCTTCTTGCCCGGAACACGTTACCAAATGCGAACCTAAACCTTAAAATTTCGACTAGAAAGAGATCGATAGGGTAATGAGATTATAGGAAACTCGTTCAAAAGGAATGTATTGGTTACTTTGTTAGCCTAACTCGAAGTTCATGAAGATTATTTTAAGTTGATTAGAGACGCCTTGTAACCCAGGGAAATTTTCCAAATAGATAGGGTTATCAAAGATCCTTAGAGCTTATCATGTTTCCCTTCGAATTAATCTAATTCGGATCGTTCTAAGAGGTTTGCTAAATCTGTTACTAGTTGCCTTTCGAAGGAAAAAAAGATGGTCTAGAATCAATCTAAGTGGAGCCATCATGCTTTTTGTTTGCTAGATTCATTAGGTTTGATTTGGTTGAATCAGCCTTGTTTGTGTACATTTGGAACCCCCTTCCTATTAGGATTTGTTTTCTTAGAATTTTTTTTAATATATTAGGAAGTTTTTAGAAAATGTCGAACTGGTATTATGAGGACCAATACAGTGAATATTCGACTGAATTTCAATATAGACATTATCTATACTATCAATACTGTGTGGATAGTAGTCGGGATCACCACCAACCTTTTGGAGGTTAATACTCATACCAGGGTGATCCCAATTACTATTCGTACGTACACCCGTCTTATGAACATGAAAGTGAGCAAAATTCGAGTTCTTTATCTTGAAAGGATGCCCTAAAGCAAATGCAATCTAGTACTCCCTATGATAACCCAAATCCTTATCTAGAAGAATCACATGAGCAAAATTCCAGTTCTTTGTCTTGGAGGGATGCCCTAAAGAAGATGCAATTTAGTACTCCCTATGATGATTCGAGTTCTATGTCTTGGAGGGATGCCTTAAAACAGATGCAACCTAGTAGTGCTTATAATGAACCAATTATGCCTCAAGAAGAATCACACGAGCAGTTGCGATCTAGCACTTATGATCTAGTTTTTTCTCTAGAGAATTCCATCACGAAGTGCACTGAGGATACAAGAATAATCATAAAGCAGATGACTGAGGATAGAAATAGGTTCGTATTAAGTGTGAATGAAATTTCTGCAAAGAATAATATTGCTCAAAATGATCTTAATTTCCAACATAGTTCTACCCTTGATAATTATTCACCTAGTCAAGTGGACGAGAATAGAATTGGTAACACTACTTATTTAGACGAGGTTCAAACATCTTCATATTATTACGATGATGAGGATAGTATTTATGAAGAACTTGAAATATACAGGCAGAGTGATCAAGAAATTGTCACTCCAATTGTGCTTCATGATTATAGTGTTATTTCTGGTTCAAATCCAAAGAATTTTAATTATTATTCACCTATTCAAAAGGAAGAGGATTTGACTAAAGATACTACTGTTTTAGACGATGTAGAATTTTCTCATTTAGAAGCCGATAATGGTTTAGAGGAACTGGTTTATCATGAGAATACTGTTTTAGAGTCCAACGATTTAGAAACAATAGTCTTAGATAACAAAGATAGACCCGTAGAGATTTTTTAAATATGAGTGAGGATGCACCACTTGATTATAACTCAGAAGAAGTAACTGACCATTTTCAGGAATCTGATGATCTAGAAATTAGGGAAATTGTGACTAGTCTATCTAGAGACACCCAAAATTCTAAGTTTGGGGGTGATTATCATTCTCCCTGTGCTTTACCTTTGACTCTTTTAAAAGTCCCTCACTTGGGACTTGATGTTTGTGCCTCTACCATATTAAGAGACTATCTTCAAGAACTGTTTCCCGAGCCTAATCATGTCCAGAAAGAATTTCAGTTGTTAGAAACCCATCCTCTGGTCGATGTGGTTTACCTAGGCGATAATACCAAGATTGACTTTGTTTTCCCACCAAAATATTTTCTTCCATATGTGGGAATGTTATAATTTCAAATATTTCAGTTATTAAGTTTTGAGACTAAGCCTAATTACTTTAGGAAATTAGAATTGACACATTTTCTTAAGAATGACCACCTTCATAGTAGTCAATTGTTTGAGTCAAATATGATTAACTTTGAAGATCCACAATTATTCAGGTTATTATTATGTACTTCTAAGTTCTTAGTTGAGTTACTCCAGACTCTACAACCTGATCCTGTTGATCATGCCTACGAGGAAATCCATCCCATGAAAATATTTTATCTAGACCCTTTTATAGAGCCTGAACCTGAACCACAACTAGAAGTAGTTGTCTTAAAAAGAAAACTAGATAAGGGTGTGCTCGGTTTGTTCATTTTCTTGGCATGTTGCAGTTTCCTCTTATTTGTGATATCACTATTTGATTCAGATGACCCACAGTTTTCCGACTATTGCTATATGATTTTATGAGGTGACTAATTCTTTCTTAGTCTGGCTGAAGACTTTAAACTTAACACTTCTTGGGAGGTAACCCATGCTCATGAGATACGATAATATCTTTCCTTAACTCCTTTCCTTCGATTGGGAACAGTTTCTCCTTGTTCATTCTTTTAATAATTCATCTTTAGAATATTGAGGACAATGTTAGACTTAAGTTTGGGGGTAAGGGAGAAACTTTTAGTGAAATATGAAACTCCAAAGTCTAGAAACTTGTGAACAATTCAGGATGACACTAACCATTCTAGGTAGATGGAAACTGAGCTCTTTTTCTATAGGAATTGGTGTGACCAGTTAAATGGTCTATTCATAAAAGGACATAGTTCAGGTGTTAGAAATAACATAATAGTTGTCACCATATCTTGGAGTTTATCTCGACTATATCACCTTTTGTTTTTATTTTTATAATTTTTGTATTTGTCTAAGTGATTTGGTGGGGCACCAATATCGAATTGTTATCACCGCCAGGATAAAATAGAGTGTTTGAGATCAAGCCCCATTTTTATATTTTATTTTATTAAAAAGAAAAGAAAAAAAATCGAGTATTGACACTTTGATAGCAATATGTGTGTGTTCTCCCTGTCTCCGTCGCCTAAGCAAGCGTGGAACGTAGGATCCATGAGAACTATAATGTAAGATGCTGATAAGGACCGTGCGCTTGGATTCAATTTGATCGAATCATGTTGTCATTATTTTTAATAATTGTTTTATTTTCAATAAATTGATCGCTGGGACCCTTGTATATACAAGTTGAATCGATATTAGTATTATGATTAAGACCATGTATCTCAATCCATTAGGATTCATCCTGGCACCGACCTTCAGACAAATATTGGAAACACCGTTCACCTTAGTCAACATGCGTAAACTTCATCATCTCCATATTCATCTTCTAAATCTTTTCACGTGATTGAACTTTGATAGATTCTGAGTATCGTGGTTGAACGACTATCTAAGTAGAGCTTTGTTTTCTTATATATGAATTTTAGTATCCTTGAGTAAAAACTGGTGTACAACAGTTGGACTCATATAGGGTAATGATTCCCAAAGCCGAAGAATTTAGTATGCCAACTAAATAGCTTGTTTAATGTTTACCCTCAATCGTTCACAGGTAGCTATGGTTTGGAATAAAGGTTTTGTCGGTATACCTCTTGTAAACCCTCACAAGACTATAACTCGTCCACTAGGGACACCTAGGGGTTTAAAGCCTTGTTACACATGCTAAGTGTGACCGTGTCCTCAACGAAAGAGAGTTGTTGTAGTTTAGGTTACTTTAGTTTTTTAGTTTGCTCGAGGACTAGCAAAAGCTAAGTGTGGGGGAATTTGATAAGTGCATAATTTACATATTTTAAGTATCATTTACTTATACTTATTTGCTAGATTTTGTGTGAATTACTGTGTATTATTATTACTTTTGTAGTTTATGTGTTTTATTAGGTTATACCTCTGAAAGAAGTGAAATTGAGCTCTACAAGGAAGAATTGCTAAAGACCCAGTGGAACTCAGTATAAATCCAGGATTTCTTGTCACCATCTTGTAGAGAGTTGAAAGACTAAGCCAACGCGAAAATAATGAGGTCATTCCGAGTTCGTATGAAGAATTTATGAGCAAAACCGTGAAACCAACTTGGATTTTGTATATCTGTTGGGCCTTATTGGCCAGCGCGGGAAGAGAAATAAGGGAAACGTTTTGGGCTCGCCTTTGACGTGAAAATTAGGGTCCTTGTTAGTTTTTGAGGAGGTTAAGTCTCCTAATTGGATAAGGAATCAAAAGGAAGTGGAAATGTTTAATGAGACTAGGTTTCCTAGTTGTATAAGGATCAAGAGAAGGTTACGAAAGCCTCTATAAAGGGGAGCCTACATACAATTTTAAAGACAACTTCTCATAGATAGAAATTATTATTTTCTTAATCAATTTTTAATGGATTTTAAGAAAGTCATGTCTAGCTAAACCCCAACCACTGGGACAATGGAGGAAGCTATATTTCATGAATGAAATGGTAACTATTTTTGATTCTTAATGACTTTTGCATTAATTTTAATTGATTTATGATTTTTCTTAATTAGTTGTGATTTTGTTTGATGGCGTATGCTGAGACTTAAGAGCTTTTGATGCGCCATGATTGTGATTTACAATTATTTTTTTAGAAATCTACTTTTAGCAAATGAACAGAGTCAATAAAAGAGCGATAATTGTTAAAGAATCATTGTGGAAATCATACATAAGTGATTTTGGTGGAATCCTGAGTTCTAGTTCTTCCCAATATTATTAAAATCTTTTACTAATTTTCTAGTTTAAATTAAAATTAGGTCTAAAACGAATTGTTCACAAGTCTGAGTATCGAACCTTTTACCATTATTTTAAAATTACATCAATGTGAATGGTTGAGATTTTAAGCTTTTAAAGTTTGTGTACAAAGAGGATTGTTGGGTCTATTTAGGTTACGGAGTTGCAGGGAGAAATTGATATATAAATAGAGACTTAGGTTTACATATCCCAGACCTCTCACCACCGCTGCTTACAACCAACAGAGAGGAGCTTTGCTCCTCTCCAAATTCATACGTTGCCACCACCTTCATCTTCTCATCCGTATACCCACCTAGACCATCATCAGCTTGCTTCTCCACATAGAACACACTACATCAACAGCTCATTCCCTTTACCACCACCAGGATCTGGACCATCAGCTCACATTCAGTTGCAAGCCTGAGTCCACGACCATATAAGCACAACAACACCACACCACACCACTAGCCTTCCATCCACCCATCAGTGAAGCTAGACACATTGGTGTTATCGGTTTGAATCTTTTATTTTAGTCTTGTTTTGGTTATTGATTTTTTAGTTTAATTTCTTATAATTTGTTAGAAACTCTAATATGTGTAGCTAAATATTTATTTGATTAGGAATAATTTCAAAACTATGTGATATGATTCAAATTAATCTTTCTTTTTAATATTTTTTTATTGCTTGTTTTTTACCGAACCTATGACCATGGATTGTTTGCGAGTGTTCAAACGGCCAATAGAATATCTTGTTTGCAATTCTAATGCTAGATAATTGAACCGTAATCTGTAATTGTTATGGTGATTTAATCAAAGGAGTGAAACATCAATGTTGCAATGGGATGTTGTGGATTTTGATGTGTGAAAGATACCCTAAGTTAACATGTCGAACTTACGAACATGTGGTTAGGATCAACCCCACTCATAAAGCATACCGGTCAATAAATTTATGCTAGAGAGCTTATTCAAAGTGGCTTAATTGGCTAGAAACGAGTAGAGAATTTATTCTACGAAGTGACCTTGGAGTCTAATGGACTTGTTAACTAATAATTTTTCTAGGGTTTTTAGTAAACGTATTTTGAAGAAGATTTCACTTGTATTCATGTTCACTAGTGGAGAAAGAATCCTTAATAATTCTCATCCTCATATTTGCATTAATATATTTACAACTTTGACTCAACGCTCCCTTAGGAATGAACCTGCTTATCATTATTCTACTAGTTAGAGTAAGAAAGTAAAGAATATATTTTAGACGAGTCTGACACCTCCATCAGTTACCGCGAGTTATGTCACTGATATCATTCATTTTCCAATTTAGAGTCGTGAGGGTGAGCTCCATTCGATGTGTCCGCCAAACATGATATCCCATGCAATGATGCAATTTGGTGATGTCACAGAAGCTGCATCAGTTGATCGTATTATGATAGACTATGACCATAGTATGGATAGTACTGGGACCACTACCAACTTTTTGAAGGTTATGGTTCATACCATGGAGGCCCCAATTACTATTCGTACGCGCACCAGTCATATGAGCGGGAAAACGAACAAAATTCGAGTTCTTTGTCTTTGAAGGATGCCCTTGAGAAGTTGCAAGCTAGTATTATTATAGTGATCCAAATACCTCTCTAGAAGAATCACTTCTAACGAGATATGAGAAGTATTATAAACACAGACCGCTTTGTTTGGAGCAAAGATTGAGAGTTCTAGAATGCCAGAGATTATTTGTTGATGATGATTAGTCTTATATTGACTCTCTGTTCCATGCAGAATATATAGATGACCATGTGGATGATTGTGGAGATGATTTTCCTAATTCCATCTATCTCATAAGATCATTCACCCGACTTATAGGTTGTTTCTAGACCTCTAGACTTCTAAAAGTTACCTAATTTAGGGTTAGAATTGTGTTCTCAAGTTTTGTTGGATCACTTTGCATCCAAATACCCAGAAGACTTGCATGTTCTTGACATTGTACATGAACCAATTGAAATTTACCCAATCCCAATATTATCCCCATATCTTGTTCTTTACGTACTTCCAAGTATAGTAAAAACTTGGTTTGGGGGTAATCCCTTGTTTTTGATAGTTTCATTGTCTCCGTGTTGCCATAATATAAGTGTGAAGCTGTCATTTGTATATATTGTATTTTGGGTTGATCCCAAAATTTTCAGGTTATTAGTGTATGAGAATCCTTTTTGTACATATCTAGTAGGTAGATTTTTTTTGTTCTTATTTTATTTTCAGGATTTTTGTTTTTATTTTTGGTGTTCTTTGTTATTACTATCGTTTGATGTGTGTTACAGAGAATATTGCTTTTCTTGCGTCAATCATGTGAAATCTTCCAATCCCTTCTCTTTAATTTACATTTGTCACTCTTATTTATATTTATATTGCATGCCAATTCTAGGTTGCACGGTTTAAAACATTGAGGACAATGTTAAATTTATGTTTGGGGTAGAGTTTCTGAAAATTGATGCCCATAAGAAACTCCAAAAATTAGAAACTTGTGAACAATTCAAGATGACACTAACCATTCTAGGTAGATGGAAATATAGCTCTTATATATAGGAATTTGTGTGCCCATTTAAATGGTCTATTCATATCTGGATGCACTCATGTGCTAGAAATAATATGATAATCATATAGCAAGCATATCTCGGAACCATCATAAGCGTATCACCTTCTGTTTTTATTGTTGCAGTTTTGTGTTTCTTTAAGTGATTTGGTGGGGCACCAGCATCGCCTTGTTATCACCGTCAGGATGAAATAGAATGTTTGAGATCAAGCCCCGTTATTGTATTTTATTTAGACCATTATTCATGAAAAAAAAAAGTAAATAATTGTTTTATTTTCAATAAATCGACCACTGGGGCCCTTGTATATATCTCTGCAAGTGGGTTTACTGTATTCCTTCGTGCATATATGTTGAGGAATTGAATACGGATTTATTTTCTAGTAAATGGAAAGGATTGGCCATATAAGATAAGGACTCGGATTTCATTACCGTTTCCTTCTTGCCCGCCTTAGGAACACGTTACCTAATGCGAACCTAATCCTTAAAATTTGACTAGAAAGAAAATTGATAGGGTATCGAGCTTATTGCAAAGAATAATATTGCTCAAAATGATCTTAATTTCCAATATAGTGCTACCCTTGATTATTATTCACCTAGTCAAGTGGACGAGGATAGAATTGGTAACACTACTTATTTAGACGAGGCTCAAACATCTTCATATTATTATGATGATGAGGATAGTATTGGTGAAGAACTTGAAATATATAGGCAAAGTGATCAAAAAATTATCACTCGAATTGTGCTTCATGATGATAGTGTTATTTCTGGTTCAAATCCAAATAATTTTAATGATTCTTCACCTATTCAAAAGGAAGAGGATTTGACTAGAGATACCACTGTTTTAGACGATGTAGAATTTTTTGTTTTGAAACCGATAATGGTTTAGAGGAACGAGTTTGTCCTGAGAATAGTGATTTAGAGTCTAACGATTCGAAGACAATAGTCTATGACGAAGATGATAGACTCTTAGAGAATTTTAATATGATAAAGGATGATTTGATTCAGATTGATAGAATAGTTTCCCTAGTGGATTTTATTGTCCTAGACACCCAACCTTTTCAGATCCCAAAAGCTCAAATAGCAGAGATCTTAGGTCGTCCCTTTTTAGCTACATATAATGCCATCATAAATTATGGAAATGGAATAAATAATTTTTCATTTGGTAACATGACTGTTGAACTGAATTTATTTAGTATGAGTAGACAACCTTCTTGTGATATGTATGATTTAGAAGAAGTGAACATATCTAGTACTTCAGTTCAGAAATCTTTGCCAGACACTTTGTTAGAAGATCCATTAGAGAAATACTTAACCCACTTTGGGTTTGATGTTGACGATGATAGTGTTATTAATGAGGTGAATACTTTGTTAGATTTTGCACCTTTGATGGACACTTATAATATATGAAAAGATAAGTTTGAACTTCAACCAGTTTATAAGCCTACCTTATTTCCTTCTATAAAGGAAGCTGAGTGTAGTTCTGACCTTAAGGACCCTAAAATCCAACCAACAGTTTTTAGTCCATCTGAGAGTGATGTCCACCCTAAGTTTGGGGGTATCGATGATTCTTGTGATTGTCAAGTATCCCTTCTTAAAGTCCCTCACTTGGGACTTGACATATGCACTTCTACCATTTTTCAAGATCATCTTCAACCTAGATTCTCTGAGCCTGTTAATGTCCAGAAAGAAGTTTAGTTGTTAGAAACCCATCCTCTGGTTGATGTGGTTTATCTAGGAAATGATACCAAGATTGACTTTGTTTTCCCACCAAAATGTTTTCTTCCATATGTGGGAACGTTTGAATTTCAAATGTGTCAAGTATTAAGTTTTGAGACTAAGCCTAATTACTTTAGGAGATTAGAATCGACACATTTGCTTAAGAATGACCACCATTTTTGTAGTAGTCAATTCTGTGGGTCAAATATGATTGAAATTGAGGATCCTCAATTATTCAGGTTATTATTATGTGTCTTAAATTTATTATTTGAGTTTTTCCAGACTCTACAACTTGATCCTCTGGATCCTGCCTATGAGAAAATTCAACCTAAATAGATTTATCTAGACCCTTTTATAGAGCCTGAACCTGAACCACAGTTAGATGTAGTTGTCTTAAACAAAAAACTAGATAAATGTGTGCTCGGTTTGTTCACTTTCTGGGCCTGCTGTAATTTCTTTCTATTTTGGATAGCATTATTTTATTCAGGTGACCCACAGTTGTTCCGACTATTGCTATGTGATTTTATGAGGTGACTAATTCTTTCTTAGTATGGCTGAAGACTTTAAACTTAGCACTTCTTGGGAGGTAACCCATGCTCATGCGACACGGTAATATTTTTCCTTAACTCCTTTCCTTCGATTGGTAACAGTTTCTCCTTGTTCATTCTTTTAATAATTCATCTTTAGAACATTGAGGACAATGTTAGACTTAAGTTTAGGGGTAAGGGTGAAACTTTTAGTGAAATATGAAACTCCAAAGTCTAGAAACTCGTGAACAATTCAAGATGACACTAACCATTCTAGGTAGATGGAAACTTAGCTCTTTTTCTTTAGGAATTGGTGTGCCCAGCTAAATGGTCTATTCATAAAAGGATGCCTAGCTCAGGTGTTATAAATAACATGATAGTTGTCACCATATCTCGGAGTCTTTCTCGACCATATCACCTTCTGTTTTTATTTTTGCAATTTTTGTGTTTCTCTAAGTGATTTGGTGGGGAATCAATATCGAATTGTTATCATTGTCAGGATGAAGTAGAGTGTTTCAGATAAAGCCCCATTATTGTATTATTTAGACAATAATTAAAAAAATAATAAAAAATAATAATATAAAAAAATCGAGTATTGACACTTTGATAGCAATATGTATGTGTTCTCCCTGTCTTCGTCGCCTAAGCAAGCGTGGAATACATGATCCATGAGAACTATTATATAAGATGCTGATAAGGAGCATGCGCTTGGATTCATTTGATCCAAACATGTTGTTAGTACATTTTAAAATAATAAATAAATTTTTTATTTTCAATAAATTGACCACTGGACCCTTGTATATACCAGCTGAGTCGATATTAGTATAAGGAGTGTATCTCAATCCATTAGGTTTTATCCTGACGGCGACCTTCAGACAGATATGGGAAATACCGTTCACCTTAGTCAACATGCGCAAACTTCATTTTGTCCACATCCATCTTCTAAATCTTTTCATGTGATTGTACTTTGATAGATTCTGAGTATCGTGGTTGAACGACTATCTAAGTAGAATTTTTAATTCTTGTATGGATTTTAGTATGCTGAGTGCAAACTCGGGTACATCAATTGGACTCATATAGGGTAATAATTCCCATAGCCAAAGAATTTAGTATGCCAACTAAATAGCTTGTTTAGTGTTTACCCTCAATCATTAACAAGTAGCTATGGTTTGGAGTAAAGGTTTTGTGGGTATATCTCTTGTAAACCCTCACGAGACTATAACTCGTACGATAGGGACACCTATGGGTTTAAAGGCTTATTGCATACACTAAGTGCAATCGCGATGCCTGCGAAAGTGAGTTAGGATTTATATTTATTTTTTTAGATTTGATTTGCTCGAGGACAAGAAAATAATAAGTTTGGAGGTATTTGATAGACACATTTTTGTGTCTGATTTGTCTCAATTCTTTATATTGATAGTGCTCGATTGTGTACTAATTGTATTATTTTATATATTTCTACGTATATTGGGAAATAAATAAGTGTGGAAAAATCGGCTCGAAAAGTTATAAAGGCACCCACTAAACTGATAAAAGTCACCCAGAATTGATTAAGGAACCCATTCTTTGGTTCAGGGAACCCACCTTTTGAAATTCAAATATGCAAACTTGGCGGGAATTTAATCTTCTCAATATATCGAATCAGTGAACAATCTTTGGTGAGTATTTTGGAGATATTTGGAGATAACTATACTCTTACCCCATTAAGAGTATGAGTTATACAAGATCAAAACAATAAAACATAAAATATCTTGTTTCTCATCAAAATCAGATCACGGGTAATAATAGAATATTTTTGCAGAATCAAATCGAATGAAGATTAGGACAAAATAAAGAGAGAATTTTACTAGGGAAGGAAACAGAATCAAAGACTTTTCTCGTGTTGGCAACAACAGACCGCAAGTATCACATGAAATATGACCGAAGTGATGAAAATAAAATATCTCGATCTGCCATTAACAAGAAAAGATATTTGAGAGATTTGGGAGGTTATAGTTGTTGTACTATAAATAAGAAGTCGATTGTAGAGTTTTGGAGGGGGCTGGAGAGTCCAGAAGTAAAAAAAAATCAAAATCCAGAAAATTCTCGTGATGAAGAAGATGAAGAAAACGTTGTGATAAGGTTGAAGTTTTTGTGGCTGAAAGGTTGAAGATTTCATTGCTAAAGCTTTTAGCTTTGCAACATTTATCTTCATTTGCACCGTTTATCTTCAGTGAAACACTTGTTCCTCTGTAACAGTGAGTCTGTAACGCTTATAAACGTTGCGAACTCGATGTTTTCATTACTTTTACTCTTTTCATCATTTGTAAACACTTTGAGCTATGTACCAATCTTTTGAGGGTTTTTTCAACATGAGGAGCTAAATCCCTTTGTTGAGGCGATGGAGGAAGCCATTGTTCCAAGAAAAGTGGTATATTTCTATTTTAATTGATTTTTGTAATTTCTTTTATGATTATTTGCTTTGATTAAAAAATTGATTTAAGGATTTATATTAAACAATTCTTTTGATAGAACATGCTTAGCCTAGGGTTTTTGATATTCTATGCTTTCGATTTACAATTGTTATTTTGAGAATCTACTTTTACAACATATTAGAATCACTTTAAATGTAAAGAATTGCATGAATATTGACTAGTTTGAATCACTTTAATTGGTTAATGGTGAAATCCATAACCTCATTATTTGTGAATATTATTTTCATTTTGTGTATATTTTTTAGTTTAAAATTAGTTTATTAAATCTAAAATCAATCTTCACATGTTCGAGAGTTTGAAACCTTTTCTTACCACTATTGCGAAACCATCATCTTGGCATAAGTGTTGATTTTTCTCCTAGTAGGAATAACTTATGCATGTATATCCCCTCCAAAAAAACTCAAGCAAAGTTGTAAAACCGAGAGGTGAGGTTGAAAAATCGTTTGGAGGTTTGGGGCTTAGGATGGAAGAAGTATATTTCTGAGAGGATTGAGCTAGTTTTTTTTTTTTTAAGACAATTTTAATCTCGAATCTTTATAAGTTTTAGAAAATTTGGGTCATTGAATGAATGCGTTTATTTTTGGTAAGCAATCCACAAAAGATTTCCTTTTCTAAAAACAATTACATTTCTGTTTAATTAATGAAATTGAAACCCTAAAGATGCCTGCAAGGATATTTACAAGCATTTTGGAGGAATTATAAAGACTGCATGAACAAAGGGAAATATTGAAAATATGATAACAGAATGCTCATGCATTTAAATCTTTGACACATTTGTCGTATATGACCACTACAATAGGCCCATTCTCTGTAGTGATCAACTTGTAATAGTCGCCAGGAGTATCCTTAGAGACTACGTACGGTCCTTCCCAGTTGGGGGAACGCCGGTGCCTCGATGCTTTGGGGATTAGATCTTCTGCTCGAAAGGTATTAGGTTTGATCACCTGGGCTCTATAAATTTTCTGTTCATAAGGCTAAACTTCTTCCTTGATATCCCCTTGATCATATATGAGAGGAAATATTTTCGAGAACTCTAATGTCTCATTGGGGATGGAGAGGATCCCTACCCATATGTTGAAGTGTTGATCTAGAAAAGCAATCCATTCATAGCGTTTGGCTAGAGTATTGATCCTCTCGACAAGGTACAATCCTTATTATTGTGATAAATAAAGAAGATTTAAAGGTAGAGAAGTAAATTGAGTAAGAGCTACTTGAGTATTGTACCTATTAACATAGGACGGTGTAATTCATGTTGGTGTTTGATCGCTTTTCATATCTTTGAGAAGGTGATATTCCTCTAGGTATAGGTGTGAATTCTTATCGGCGTTGTTCCTATCTTTAGGTAGAGGACCGTCTATTCGAGGTGGAATGATTGGTGGGGATGTTAGGTGAGCTGTTGAACATTGAAAACATGCACGTCCAAGTAACATTTCATAATTGATATTTTCCTTGACAATATGAAACTTGGTGTCTGCTTGAGTGGCTCCCGCCTTTACTAAGAGAGTAAAATTCCCATAAACATTTCTGATTGTTTCTTCAGGGTCTCTGATTGTTGTCTGCGATCGTGTGACCTCCCGTTGAGATATCCCCGTATATTTGAGGGTCTCAACAGTGATAATATTGACATCCACATCGGCGTCGATCAATTTTCTTCAAAATTCAATATTTTTAAGCACATAGTGGTGAGAAGTCCCCAGTTGTATCTCTCGTTGCTCTTATCGACCATGTCCTCCAAATGAGGCTTGACTTTAACATGAGTATCTTCAATAAAGGGTGGAAAGCATCTTCCGGACCCGAAACGATTGAGAGCGGTGAAAATATATTTGTGTTGTTCCTTTGAAAAGTAAATAAGCTAGCACATGCATTCCGTTAGAGACTGAACTTTTCGGTTAATGGGCTCTCTGGAGGGCGTGAAGCTTCTGACAGGTAAGGGATTCTTGTGGATGCCTTCAGTACCCAACTGTAGCTCCCCTGACTTTATCCTTTCTTTGAAAATGCGCCTCATACCATTGCATTCACTGGTAGGGTGGTTGACGAATCGATGTAAATGGTTATATCTCGAATTTGTCATTTCCTAGGAAGTTGGTGGGTGTCGTACAGATGGGAGATTGATGACTCCATCTTGTATCCATACCTCTAATAATTCAAGAACTTCTTCCATAGGGAAAGGAAAATCTAAAAAAGTTAGGTTCGGATTTATATCTTGTTCATGTTATTTTTTTGGTTGTTGTTGTTGTCGTAGATCTTTAGTCTTTCCTTGGGATGGGGTTATCCTTTGATTTGGCGATGGGGCCACGACTGGAGTTGAAGGGAAGCACTTGGTTTGTGATTCTTGCTGAGACAAAGCTTTTTTGTTGGCTCATTTGTTGCTGACTGCGCTTATCGACGATTGACTAGTCGTTCTTGCAGGTCGTCGGCTTCCACGAGTATCTCCACTACTTTCTTATCTTGCAGGTCTCTTTCTCTCCATCAAGGCAGGAGCGGTTGTTGCCAATCGTTTCGTGACTTCATGTAACTTAGAGAAAGTATGAAAGCGTAAATTTTCTAAAAGAATACGTAATACATGAATCATACCATTGATGCAAACTTTCACCAATTGATGTCCATTCATGTTTAGATCATGATAGTACAAAGTCTAAATCTTGAACCTCTTCATGTAATCATTGGGGTGCTCATTATTCCTCTAGTCTTTCTAGATCTGACAGAGCGATTTTTTCGGAGACGAAGAAATACTTCTTGTAAAAGGCACTAACCATATCTCCCTTACCAGATATGTTGATGGGTGAAATGTTGTTGTACCAGGTGTATGCCCTTCAAAAAATACCTTGAGATGTAGTACATGATTATACTCATATTTTCTAGTGACTCCAAGAATCGGGAGACATATTCACGGGCATTCCCTATCCTATCGTACAGTGAGAAAGTAGGAGAGGAGTATCCTCTTGGTAGTGGGATCCTTTGGATCTCAAGCGGGTAAGGAGGATGGTGTTGATGAAACGAGGATGAGTTTTCCTTACCATGATTTCGCATGAGTCTCTCCAGATCTTCACGAGTGAAAGAATTGGTTTTTTGGCTCCTTGGTGGTGGGCGATCAGTGAAGACATCAACTTCGTATTTACTTAAAGCTCTTGAAGTACCAGCCTTAGTGGTTGATGTGAGAGTATTCCTAGTTTATTCCGTCAGGCTATGGCGTTGCTCTGAAGAGGGATGCTCTGTTAGGGTCTTGAGACAAATGAATACTTCTTTTTGAGTGGTATCCATTTTGCAACAAATCAACTATGTTGAGCGGAGTTTGAGTGTTTATGGTACACTCGACAGTAGGATTACCAGAAGGAGGTGTGGTGGTGGCGTCAGCAGTGGTGTTGGTAGAAATAGGAGTTGCTTCAGAGCCGCCACCACTAGTATTATTGGATTATGATTAAGAGTAGTAACTGATCTAGACCTAAGATCCACCATTTTGAATAATTGAAAGATTGGATTTGTAATCGAGAGGTTGATCTCACGCTGTGGTCGCCAATTGTTTTAGGGTGAAAAACAAATGTACTGAAAATAATACTTTATGTAGGTTCAAGAGATCAAAATCGTACAAGATGAGCCTAAACCAAGAAATGGTCGTTCACGTCTTGCGTAGTTCACAAAGGTGGAGATGAAGGGTTGATCTTAGGGGAGGGAAGCAGAAAAGGTTGAGTAATCATTGTGTGAAAGTGATGGTGTCTAGTTGAAGACTAAATTTATGACTATAAACTGGATTATCTCTGGGACAGACCTCTGTTATCTTCTTAATTATTTTTTCGAATATATGAAGCCATCTATTTTTATAGTCTTATTATAAACACATTGATTTCTCGTAAGTGGTGGAAGTTACGAAGATATGGAGAAGTGATGATTGTAGAGATCGTAGTAGAGTCCTGTCCTCTAAGTCATGAGGACTTTATGGCCACTAATCCCTCATCCTCTCAACTGCTCTTAACTGTTCCACTATTTATTACCTTCTCGTCGTGGATGTGTTACCACATCGCACGTTGTTGTAGACCTCCAAACCAATACACGTATAAGAATCCCCCCATGTGACATATTTGATATCTCGTAGACAAATAGTAAAGTCATGGACTACTACTATTTTGGTTAAGTCAAGTCAATAACCTGCTAAATTAGTGAGGTAAGTCGATCAGTTCACTAAGTGGTTAAATAGACTGATCAATGTCAAGTCTAGTAAAAATAGTAAGTTTAGTAGACATGTACTAGCTTAAGAGTAACATGGCATAAATTTGGAAGTATTTGAAACCAAGATTATACAAAAGTTCTCAAGGACGGAGCAAGGGACGAACATGATATTCTCGAGAACAAGAATAAGTGCTAGCATTAGGCCAGTACGGGAGAGTTAGTGTCTGCATAGAATGGTGTTGTGGGAGAGTTATTGCTGGCGTTGTTGATGGAGCTAATGCCAGCAATAGGATGGCGTTGTTTGATGGAGCTAGCGTCAGCAATCGGCTGAAGCTGTTGATGTAGTTAGCGCCAACAATAAGATGGCGATGTGGCTGAGGGTTAGCGCCAGCACTAGGATGGTGCTGTGACACTCTTATGCCATGGTAACACTATCCTTTCAGGGTGTTGATGTTTCCTCGAGGATCGTCTATTTGAGACATGATGCGTCCTCAAGAAACATAACATTAAACTAGTTTCAAGATATGACCTATATAGACGTTGTCTTCATTGCGTATAACAACAAATTGATGTTGTTTGAACATTGATGCACATTCGAAACAAGTTCAAGGAATTCATCCATGGAAGTTCTCCGACTTGAGACTAGTTCGATATGGCATAAATATAGTATATAGATACATATACATATATTTAGAAAGGCTTATTTGTAGAGGTTGTATTCTTAATTCTCTTGTAGAATATATATAGAGATACAATATTTCATAGTTTGATATAAAGTTAGAAATACGTATGGATATTTCTATATTTCTGCTGGTAGGCATAGAGAGCAATTTTATAATTCTAGCCCTTATGAAAATCCACCATCAAAAATTGTAAATTGTAATTTTTGCGTTAGGAGGTTCATTTCCCCTAATCAAGAACTGATCAGTCTCTTCTCGGCATGTTGGCGAGTCCGCTTATGCTTGAAACTGCATTTCCTATCGTTACACATTCACTTTGCTTCCTATGCTACTGGTGTGGCCTTCACTTGAACTGCTGCTCTCCTACTCTAATTAAACTAGTTGTCCAATTATTCGAATGGAGTTCCAGAGTTGAATTGTTGTATCAGCAGGTATGTCATCATTACTGTTGTGGCTATTTGACTCAGCAAAATAATGCACTGTGATGTGTATCTATGTCTGTCATTGACGCTACTCGAACTGGTGTGTATCCACCTCTCATAGGCCATAAACTTGAGTTGTGGACCGCGGGAGTACCCTCAGTACACCATCTCCATCTCTTGGGTCCTTGGCACGCACACAAAAATTACATATTGTTATGAACCGAACTGCTGCTCATCAGTTTGGCGACTTTTTTTTTCTGAAATGAGTCTATTATTCATAGGTTATAGGACTGCATAACACAAAACCAAAGAAACTCATTCGGTAGCCAGCACACTCGAAGAGTAATTCCTCGGATTAAGTTGTTGCCCATCTCAAAAATAAAAAAATTTAGTTCAGATAATGTTAATCCCATCTTCGGACTACCCTGAGCTTCGAACTTTTGGTGGTGCTAACGCGTACGCCTTCGTTAATGCTCTCTGAAATGTTAAGAGATCTAAGTTGTCAATCTTTATCCTCGGTACCTTTGGCTTGAGTTGTATCTTTGGTGAGGGTGCATGCATATCACGAACATCCTTGGTGTAGGAAGCGGTCCAAGTTGCGAAGCACGAACATGCTTGGTACAGGATGAGCTATGGTGGACTAGCAACCTTACCCAAGAGTCATTTTGAGATGTGGTTGCGATGGAGCATGACTTTCTCCTATTTCTTAAGTTTTATATTGAGTTGTAGTGAGTCTATTTTGGCACGAACAACTGACTTGCTGCTTCTTTATGAACATCCATATTGCATACGTCCGTATTCAGTTCATGTCTTCTAAGTTGTGTAACTTCACCATATTGTCAACGTCTTTGGGCTTAACTTGAATTACGTTTTCTTTAAACTTAATTTGAACTTTAAGATGCAACAGCTACTCAGGAGCAAGACAATTACGGCAATGGCTTGAGTCAATGTTTCTGCATACAAATTCGGCGTTGTTGGGCTATAGCTTTGGTTGAGTATTGAGTGCGAGTAAAGGTCGCTCCGTTGAACACCCTACTTTCATGCCAATAGTAAGGATCACATCGCATCATGATTCGCAGTGTCAGGCTGCAGTGAGACTGCTTCTCATAGGCTAAGTACCTATACATAATCGAAACAAAAGTTCTTTGATGGATATCACCATCCATCCATCAAAGTAGTCCCTTGAATTGAACTGTTTCTCATCTTTTCACATCGATCCACTTCTTCTCCGCGAATAGCCACATTCAAATATGATTTGCTAGGTAAGTCGTAGTAGATAATAACAACAACAAATGATAATGCAGCGCTGTGAACCATAACATCAACTTCATCCACGCACCAGCAGCATCGGGTACGCCACAACAGCAGATATCATCATCAGTACGGGTAGAGGCAGCATCAATGGTGCGGGTAAAGGCAGTACGGGTAGCAGCAGCATCAGTGGTGCGGGTAGAGGCAGTGCGGCTGGCATCAACATTGTCACTTGAGATGTGGATCATAACCATCCTCACTTGAGCTGCAGCTGCCGAAGTGAAAGACTTTCTCCTGCTTCATAAGTTGGACTTAAAGTTGTAGTTAGTTTATTGTATGTGCAGACAATTGATTTGGTTGGCATCTGGTTGATCTCCTCGCATCTTCTTAATCTCCTCGGATTGAGATGCTACTCATCCCCCTCTTTTCGGAATTTTTGGTTGTATTCCCTCCAAAGGAAGGAAACAAATTGAGTAGTGGTATTCCTTGATTCAGAGTGTGAACAGAATGACCACCAACAACTCGATAGGAATGCTACATCAAAGGTGTTTTTTGTCTAGGAATTTCATCAACCACGCTAAGCGCTCAAGTCAAATTGCAACGAACCGAGAGGATCCTTGGTATCGCCCCGAGAAAATCAAACCAATGGTAGTTGTGAGTTCCAAGGAAACTGTGTTAGGATTTTAGTACTTAGAAAACATGAATTGATCGTTTGATTGGCGATCAGCCACCTAAATTTTTTGATTGGAGATTAATCACCTTAAAACAACGATATTGTATATATTGAATGAATATAAACTTAGTTCTACAGGAGCTTATATAGCTTAGAATTTAGGAAAAATAAGGAAACAGACACTTAAAAGGAAAACACTAAAAAAGGGAAATATTGAATATAGAATGATAGTAGTTTAGGAATGAGTAGATATGCAGAGTAGTGTCGGTGTCTCAAAATTCCAGCCCTCTTCAAACAAGGCTTGTCCTCAAGCTTGGAATTCTGGAAAACGGAGAAGCACATCATCCACATTCTCTCAAGTAGCATCGTCAGAAGAATGATCCTTCCATTTGATCAACAAGCGAGTAATAGCACGATTGTTTCGTTTGAACATCCCTCGTTGTAAAATGGATTCAGGATCCCATTCAAAGCGGTCGACAGTTATAGGAAAGGTATCAACAACAAAAACATAAGATCCCAATTTGAGTTTCAAAGATGAAACATGAAACACTGGATGTATGCGGCAGTGGGAAGGCAAATCCAATTTGTAAGCAACATCACCAATCTTTTCTAGCACACGGAAAGGACCATGGAATCGTGGAGATACTTTTGAATATGACTGATTAGCAGCAGTAGTGTGGGAGTAAGGTTGAAGACGAAGAAAACCCAATCTTCAACATTAAAACTTCTTTCTGTCCGATGATCATCAGTATAAAGTTTCATACGATTTTAAGCAGCAAGGAGATGGTTTTTTAAGAAGATTGAAAGTGTGATCACGAGCTCGGAAAACTAATCTATAGCATGAACTGCAGCTGAACCAGGAAGGTAAACAGAAATGTTTGGTGGTGGTCTGCTGTACATCGCTTCAAATTGAGTCATCTTAATGGCAGAGTGGTAAGTAGTTTTATACCACCATTCATCCCATGGTAACCAACAAGGCCATTCATGAGGTTTCTCACTAGTGTATGATTAGTAACTTCAGTTTGGTCATCCGTTTGAGAATGATAAGTTGAACTCCGACAAATCTTGGTATTTTGTGAAGAAAAGAAAGCTTCCCAGAAATTACCAAGAAAGATAGGGTCTCGATCACTTACAATGGTACGAGGAATTCCATGAAGATGAACAATATCACGCACAACTACGTCAAAAACTACAGAAGCAATGTATGGATGAGAAAGAGCACTAAAGTGTACATATTTTGAAATTCGATCAACTACCACCAATATGGAATTCCGACGTGTTGAAGAAGGAAGACCATCAGTAAAATCCATAGAAATATCGAGCCAAACATCGTCTGGAATAGGCAAGGGTTGCAAGAGACCTGAAGGAGAGATTGTTTCTGATTTGTCATGCTGACAAACAACATAATGAGCAATATAATTCTTGACTGAGCCTTTCATTCCCTACCAATAGAAATTTCGTTGGAGTATTTTTTAGGTGCGAAGATAACAGAGTGAACAGATTAGGGTACTATGGAATTCATATAAGAGCTTCCCACACCACAAAGAAGAAGGAACTACAACAATATGGTCTTTATAACAAAGAACGCCACCAACATAGGAATAATTCTTTTTTTGGATTGCGAATAAGTTCAGAATGAGGTTACTCCTCTCAGTATTGAGTGGCATTCTTGAATAATTTCATCAATACCTGAAAAAACTAGGGCAGTAAGAGCAACAAAATTAGAATCTGAAACACGAAACAAAGCATCTGCGGCTATATTTTCTTTTCCATGACGAAATACAATCTCGTAGTCATAGCTTAATAACTTAGGCAACCATTTTTATTGTTACATGGATTATAGTTTCTGATCTAAGAAGTACTACGATGATCCATATAGATTTTGAAGTGCCGACCCAACAAATAAGGTCTCTATTTGTGAACGGCAGACACAATAGCTAGCATTTCCTTGTCATAAATAGATAGATTTGAATTTTTCTAGCAAGAAGCTTGCTAAAATAAGCAATTGGTCAACATGATTGCATCAAAACGGCTCCCAAACCATTTCCGGAAGCATCACACTCCAAAACGAATTCTTTAGAAAAATAAAGAAACACTAAAACGAGATTTGTTGTTAGGCATGTTGAAGTTTACAAAAAGCGTCAGTGGCATCATCAGTCCATAAAAATGCATCTTTTTCAATATTTGAGTTAAAGGAGCACTGATCTTTCCAAAATCTTTAACAAATTTATGGTAATATCCGGCCAAACCCAAGAACCCGCGAAGATCCTTAATTGAAGTAGGAATACAATACTGCTAATCTTATCACTTTCAACAGAGACTCCTTAAGCCGAAATAGTATGTCCCAGATAACCGATGGATGATTGAGCAAACTTACACTTAGATTTTTTACAAAAAGTGCATTAGCTTGCAAAATACCGAAAACCATAGGTAAATGTTCAATATGATCAGAAATACAACTATTGTATATCAAAATATCATAATAAAAAGCAAGTACAAACCGTCGTAAGTAAGGACGAAATATGTCGTTCATCAAACTTTGAAAAATAGCAGGGGCATTTGAAAGACCGAACGGCATAACCAAGAACTCATAATGACCATCATGTGTTCGAAATGCGGTCTTTGGAATGTCTGGTTCGTGAAGTCGGATCTGATGATAACTGGAACGTAAATCAAGATTAGAAAAAAAAATGCTAGCACCATGTAATTCATCTAATAATTTGTCCACCATTGGAATGGAAAAACAGTCTTCTATAGTTAGCTTATTAAGCGCACGATAATCCACACACATGCGCCAAGAATCATCTTTTTTTCGCACCATGAGGATTGGACGAGTGTGGACTAGAACTTGGTCGAATCAGTCCCGCATCCTACAGTTCGAATACTATCTTCTCAATTTCATGTTTTGGAAATGGGGATAACGGTATGATCGTACGTTGACTGGCGACAAATCCGGAGCTAAAGGTATATAATGATCATGCAAACGTCTAGGAGGTAACGACTTAGGTGACTTAAAAATATCTGAGAAATGCAAGATTGAAACTTGAATTGCTGGTGGTATGTTTGAGTTGCTTACATATGTGGAGGCAGTAGATGTAGACAGCTGCAAAAGAACACCATATTTCTCCCGACATAACAAACGCTGCATAGGAGCATTCTCCAAAATCATTACAGTTGGTGAGTTACCTCCAGTTAAAGAAATTTCATGTTCGCCGGACAGAAACTTCATACTTAACTTAGCAAAATCCCAAGAAATCACTCCAATGGTACCCAACCATTGTATTCCCAATACGACATCACAAACACTAATGTCTAAGAGATAGAGATCAGTTGCGGAGACATATCCTTGTAAGTTAAAAGAAGACATTCAAACACGAGCCATGTGTAGGTAAAAATCCACCATCACCAATCATAACATTTAAAGGTATACCATCATATTGAACGTGGTAACCACACTGCTTAGCAATTGAAGGGTGAATAAAATTATGGGTAGAGCCGGTATCTATAAGAACTGTGACAGATTTTCCCTTGAGAAAACCGGTAATCCGCATCGTTTTTGGTTGTGGAGATCCCATAAGCGAATGTAACGATATTGCAGGTTCAATAACTATTGTGCTAATAACTGAGTCAGGTAGAGCATCGTCACAGTTAGAATCCAAGTCGACTATTGTAATGGTGAGACTACATGCAGCTTCCAAAACCATTAATCGAGAACATGTCCAGGTTTGTAAGTCTCGTCACAATTAAAGCATAACCTTTTTCTCGTCGTTCTTTCTGTTCTGCCCAAGACAACCGTGTAACACCAGTAGGTAAACTAGGCTTTGGTTGTGGTGTAGCACTAGTTGTTAAGGATTTGGGCTGGGAGACACGATAAAATGACTTTGTTGCTAGAATTGCCTCTTCTTGGCCTAAAGCTTTTTCAAACACGTTGGAAAAGGTATAGGTTTATAAGAGCGAATAGCAGCACGAATATCGGCACGAAGACAGGATATAAAAATACTAATTTAATAGGATGCATCAACTCAGTCACAAAATTCAATAACCTCTCAAATTCAGTAATAAAGTCGCGAACCGTACCTATTTGCACTAGCTTGGAAAAGCTGTTGCATGGATCAACATATTTCCGAGAGTTAAAACGAGAGTGTATATTACGAGAGAATTGATTCCAGGTTATTTCCACTAGCGACGCAGTAATCCAACGGTACCACGAAATTACGTCACCATCAAGATGAATTGAAGCCATTGATACCTTCTGAGCCTCTTGGACGGAAAATAAAGAAAAGTATTGCTCTTCCTTAAAAATAAAGCCTTTCCATTAAAAATATGAAACTTTAGATTGATTGAATTCCCCTTAATAAGCGGACCATTTAAATGATCATTAACAGAGTCAATCTCTTCTCTATCGGTATGTTGTTATGGTGGAAGACGAGTTACTATGGTTTGTAAGGTCTCGTTAGTAACTAGTCGATCATCTTCCATCTTAGTAAGGATTTGCTGCAATACGGTAGTAAGGTTACTAAATTGTGCTTCTAAGCTTTTTACCGTCGTCTTCAACTAAGGATATGAAGAATAGATGATAACGGAATAGCATACTCTGTAATGAAAGAAGGAAAAAAATTGGATACGAAAAGGGGTCTCAGATCAAATGCTCTAGATACAAGATGTAAGGATTCTAGTACTTGGAAAACATAAATTGATCGTTTGATTGGCGATCAACCACCAAAATCTTTTGATTAGATTAACCATCCTAAATTCATTCAATATTGTATATATTGAATGAATATAAACTTAGTTCTACATGAGCTTATATAGCTTAAAACTTAGGTAAAATAAGAAAACAAACACTTAGAAGAAAAACACTAAAAAGGAAAATATTGAATATAGAATGATAGTAGTTTAGGAAAAAGTAGCTAGGCAGAGTAGTGTCGGTGTCTCAACAGACTAACTGAGCAAAGATAAGATATTTTTAGACTCTGTTTGCATTAATGGCAGCTGGTAATCGGAACTGCGAGACTGCATCAATGGACAAGAACTTTATGGGGCTGCGTCTGTGCCAGCATCTGCGTCAATGGGCTTATGCGTTTGCATCCGCATCAATAGCTGCTGAGAATTTGAGTTTCGATACTACGTCCACAGAACTGTATTGCTATTAGCTTTTGACATTCTCACTTTCATCTTTCTCAGGTAGACTTTGCGTTTATGTTCGCGTCAAGATGTGGTTGACATTCATCAATCTTGAACTAAGTATTAGATAGTTGGTCGATTAATTAAAGATAACCAAATTAAGATTTGGTTGTTAAATGGATAGATTAAGAAAAAAGTATGTGGAAGATTGAAGTCCGAATCAGATTGCTGATAAAAGAACCAAAACAAATAATGAAAACATTTCATAATTCGTTAAAGTTTTTTTTTTAATGGAAAATCACGTGGTTTTGACTGAATGGTAATATGAGCAGATCTCAACATATTGAAAGAAAACGTGGGAAAAAAGATCAGGTGGTAAGTCCTTTTGATCAAATTATTTTGGAACCAAACATTGGTGGTTAACCAAGCAGATTAAAACAAAAGTTATAGAAACCTACCAAACTTGTAAAATAAAGTTGCGGGAACCCAAAGATGAAAAGTAAACTTTTTAGATCTGACGTTTTCTTTTGAGAGCAAAAAAGGGTTTCTGTTAGATTTTTTATAACAGCAAAATAATTAAACTTAACATGGACCCAATGAATATAGTTTAAATCTTACTACAAATCTTACTACAATAATGTAAAGGTCTTTTTCTATACATAATGAACTGTCCACAGTACCTCTCCGTGTTTTTAACTAATACTACAAAGATAACAAGAGAGCTGATTATGATTATCACAATTTTAAAGTAGGCAATGAAAACCTATATTATCTCTATGTATATTCTAATCATAATATGAACATATAATAATGAAAAGCGGAAGCAGAAAAAGAGATTGATTATAAATACCTCCAGCTATTGCTATTTGAAAGTTTTAATCCTTTGAGTTTGCCTTAATTTCTTAGTTGATATGAACTTTGGTTCCAAACCCTCCTTCTCACTTTTAGATGGTGTATTCGGGATGAGAATGGTTTTGGTGACCTTAATTCTTATTTCTTTTTCTATCTTTTCTGTATACTAACCCTAGCCATCATAGAGTAGTTACCCGATAGATATAGTGGGTGGTTTTTTTAAAGGTGGGAGAGAATAGTGGGGTTACCTTGATCAGTTGTAACTCCCCAACTAATGGATCACATATTCTTTTTTCCTTTATTTTAGCCCATATGGGAAAAAACCTAACATTCTCCCACTTGATCCATTTCACGAGAGACTCCATATACGGATCATGGCGATTAATCCTCTTTAAGAGCAAGAATTAATCTTCCATGTATCACAACATACTTAGTCTTTCACCATTCATACTTAACTTAATGAGTAAACCATATGTTTACTCTAGGTCAAACTATAATGATATTTCTCAACAAGATAACTAAATTAAGTACGTACATAATTCCAGATGAGAAATAATCCAACTGAATGAAAGCTTCAGAAAAAACATAAAGAATGTACTACATAATGGGACCAAGTCCCATCCTTACTACATGATCCTTGAATCCTTTAACATGCATGCCTTTAGTCAATGGATCAGCTATTATCAATTCAATGCTAATGTGTTCAATGATCACTTTCTTTTCCTGCACACGTTCTTTCATGGCTAGATACTTTATGTCGATGTGTTTACTTCGACTTCCACTTTTATTATTCTTAGCCATGAAGACAGCAACTGAATTGTCATAATACATTCTTATTGGTCGGCTAATAGAGTCAACAACTCTTAGCCCATATATAAAGCCTTTCAGCCATACACCATGTGAGGCAGTCTCAAAACAAGGAACAAACTTAGCCTACTACTTCAAGACTATTTGTTCGTTTATATATAAGCATGTAATCTTTAGTACCCTTAAGGTATCTCAACACTTTCTTCGCAGCCTTCCAGTGATCGATTCCTGGGTTACTCTGATGTCTTCCTAATACTTCAACGACATATGAAATATCGGGTCTTGTACAGACCTGAGCATACATAATGCTACCAACCGCTGAAGCATATGGAACATTTTTCATTTGTTCCTTTTCAATGTCATTCCTGAAGCATTTGTCCAAGATGAACCGATCACCTTTTACAATGGGTGCTACACTTGGTGGAAGTTGATCATTATATTTTTCAGAAACAATATCCTGAATTGATCACTCCCACTAATCAAGTCATTCTCAAGAAATTTAGCATTTCTTGATTCCACAATTCTAGTGTTATGAAGAAATCTACCATAGTACTCTCCACCTCTATCTGATCTCACAATCTTAATGTGCTTACCACATTGTTTCTCTACTTCAACCTTAAAAAATTTAAAGGCATCCAAAACTTCGTCTTTGGAACGAAAAAAATAAAGATACATATATTGTGAATAATCATCTATGAAGGTGATAAAGTATTTCGGATCATTAGCGTTCATGTCTGGATAACAAATGTCCGTGTGTATGATCTCTAATAGGTTTGAACTTCTTTTGGCACCAATTTTGTGTTTGTTAGTTTGCTTTCCCTTAATGCAACCAACACACATATCAAAATCAGTAAAGTCCAAAATACCAAGTACCCCATCCTTTACCAATCTCTTAACTCTCTCAATGGAGATATGTCCCAATCTCCAATGCCACAAAATTGAGGAGTCCTCATTCATAATACATCTTTTTAACCCAATATTAACATGCATAGAACTATGAGTGATGTCATTTTTCAAATAAAGATGATAGACAAAATACCATAACCAATAACTTTAGAATTTCTGAGAATACTAAAACCAGAATCTGAAAAAATTAAAGGAAATTCCTAAAGGTACAAGTCTTGAAAGCTGGTAAGTAAAATGTCTTTTCTAAATGCAAAATAAAACCACTACTTAAAATTAAATTGCATGTCCCAACAGCTTCCACATGTGAACTCATCTGACTGCCTGAATAGATGTAATGTTCACTTCCCATTGGTTTCCTTAGGTTTGTCATACCCTGCAAGGTATTCTAAACATGGATTGTAGTACCAGAGTCAATCCACCATGTATTATGATTAATATTAACCATATTAGATTCATAAATAAATGCTAGAAAATTACCTTTCTTCTCAAGCCAAGTCTTAAAATTAATGCAGTCTTTCTTCATGTGTCCCTTCTTTTTACAAAAGAAACACGGAGACCCCTTCTTTATGCCTTGGTTAGCTGAAAGCTTTCCCTTTTCCCTAATGTGATCCCTTTTTTTCTTTGAAGAAGAAGCAATAGTAAGGTTCACCTTTTCCCCTTCTTCCATCCTCAATCCCCCTTCCTCTTGAACACACATGGTCATAAGTTCATTAATTGACCATTTATCCTTATGTGTGTTAAAAGATATCTTAAAGTGGCCATATTGTGGAGGAAGAGTGCACAAAATGAAATGAACTAAGAAAGAATCAGACATGGTAACTTCCAAATCCTTAAGTTGGCCGCAATATCCCTCATGCTCATGATATAATCACGCACACACTTAAACCCATTGTGTCTCATGGATGAAAACTTCATAATTAAGGTGCTATCAAGAGCTTTTTCAGAACTTACAAACTGCTCATCAATGGATTTAAGGAGATCTTTAACCTTAGTATGCTTATCGACAGAACCCCGAATACTAGCACAAATTTTGGTCTTTATGAACATAACTGAGAGACGATTAGATCGATCCCACTTTTCATAAAGATCAACCGCATCTAGAGTACTAGTCTCAGTTATGCTAGGTGGTTCGTTTTTCCGAATAGCATAGTCAATATCCATCCACCCCAATTGTAAAAGCACTCTTTCTTTCCACACCTTATAGTTATCACCCTTTAATTCAGGAATGTCACAATTGACATCAGAAAATGTTTCCAGTTAAAATTGATGCAAAGAAAAATTTATACATGCTTATAAACAAAAAAAAATTGAGACTTAAACTTAATCATGATTTACCAATGCAAGTCATGCATAAAAATATGAATCTAGTGACATAAAACTTGCCTGTGGGCTAAAGTTCTACTCAAATTAGATTCATAACTACATGATGAAACTATTAACCATATTCATTCCTTAATTCATGTGGGTAGATTAAGGAACATAATTCAATATTTCACCCCAATTAATCATACAAATATAATAAAATTTCCTGTGGGCATATTTTATCATACTCCCTCCGTTTCAGCAAAAGTGTTACTATCATTTTTTTATTTTGGCCTAAAAATAGGCTAAAATGAAAAATTGATAGTAGCACTTTTGCTGAAACGGAGGTAGTATTACATATCATTAATTACAAATTTATGTCTATTTTCCACATGTGATTTCTTAAGAAAATTTTAAATAACTAGAGATGCTGTGGCTACTCTCTAATTACTAAAATTATAAATCACTTGACATATTTCTTTAATCTTTGTTCATGTACAATCCTAATGGTCATAATATATATATATAACTAATTATTTATAACCATTGCACATGTCAACAAATAATATACACCATGAGAAAACAGACATCACAAATGTCTTTAGCACTATCAGTAAGAAGGATTCTTACTCTGCAATTTGTCTCTATTTGGGTTCAACAAATATGTCTTTAGCACTATCAGTAGCACATGGATCAAATATAATGGTCTCAACTGGAACCATTAGTTAACAATAATTATGAGAATGTATGTTTGAGACCTAGCGTAACTGTTGTTGATACCTTTATTAGAGCGAAGAATGTTCAAATGAAACAATTGTGATATCATTCACTTGCTAATCAAATAAAAATATTTCATTCATCTTCATGAAACGAAAGAACCAAGTAAATTATTTGGTCCACCGTTGAGGATTTCATCTTTAAAAAATTCAGATACCATCCAATTCTTTCCAAGGTGCTGTGACAGAGCATCTAATATGAACCCAATCATGACTTTCCACATACTACTCATTATATGATTACACTACCATCACCAATTGGTTACTTTAATCATACTATAGTACTATAAGAACCAGAAATCAAAATTCGTACTAACATTGGGTTCCTAAGCACAGTTCAAATATTAACCAGAATTTGAACAAGTACTATATCAGACATCATTGGTTTTGAGTGGTTTGAAATAATTATATTTTACAACAAACATCGTTTCCATATTTTATTTCATTCTATTTATTTATTTTACTAATTACTCATCTTACCACCATACACCACCATAATTCAACAGGGACACCTTGTAAAACCCAATTCCATATATTACTTAAGAGTCACTACAAAAGCAGATCATCATCTAGTTTGCACATATTTTTAGTTTTGATCGTTGTAACTCATCTTTACAACTATACATCATCATATTAGTACAGTCAAATTAGTCTGTTAGGTAAGTGGTAGTTCCAAATGAGTTACAGGTCAACCACGTATACAGTCTACAGGAAGCTAAGCGTCTGGTAGTTTCCAACAACAATCTGTACACATGGCTTGAACAATTTTTGAATAATCTAAGTATAGATTATGTGCAGCTTCAACTTGGCCTAGTTTAGTTAGTCCAGGACCATAAATTTCTTTAATTGAATTATAGTTCTGGGGTGGACAAGGTAAACAAGTTAGCGCAAAGTTGAATTTCGTATTATGAATTCACCCATCAGAATCAACAAACTTCTAACTTTTGATTATTGAAATCATCATGTTTTGAACTTTTTCTCCTGATTAAAACAATTACTCCACTAGGAGTAGCATCGCCTACGAAATCGACTATTTGCAGAAGAATGCACCTATGGCTAATACTTAATATGCATCACTTTATTTTGCATACGGTAATGACTAAAACATGTTGTAATTTTTAAGCAAGGCAGATGTGATTACAGGCTCTGATACCAAATGAAAACTTATATTATCTTTATGTATATTCTAATCACAATATGAACGTACAATAATAAAAAGCGGAAGCAAAAAAAGAGATTGATTATAAATACCTCCAGGCATTGCTATTTGAAAGTTTTAATTCTTTGAGTTTGCCCTAATTTCTTAGTTGATATGAACTTTGGTTCCAAACCCTCTTTCTCACTTTTAGATGGTGTATTCGGGATGAGAATGGTTTTGGTGACCTTAATTCTTATTTCTTTTTCTATCTTTTCTGTATACTAACCCTAGCCATCATAGAGTAGTTACCCGATAGATATAGTGAGTGGTTTTTCTAAAGGTGGGAGAGAATAGTGGGGTTACCTTGATCAGTTGTAACTCCCCAGCTAATGGATCACATATTCTTTTTCCCTTTATTTTATCCCATATGGGAAAAATCCTAACAGGCAAGACATATTTTCCCTCTCTCCCATTTCAGAACAAAATCTTCTGGGAATCTGAGTTCTCCATCTAACGACTTCACTTCAAATTCTTCATATTTCTCGACCCTGGACACCATTTATGCACTAATATTGTTGGAAAAGAAAAAAATTGTCATTCAATCATGCCATAAATCAAATACTAGAGACATAATAACATATTACTGAATGGGTTTACTAGTCTATACCTTCTCCTCTAATGAATACAAAACCTACCACCATTACAAGATAATGAAGAACTTGTAAAATTACACAAAAATACATTATTCATATCACGTTGGGCCCAAAATTTTAAGAAAAACCCATAATTAGAAGCTTTTGAGAGAAAGAAAGAATGATTACAGAATAGATGTGAGCATCATAAGACGATGAGGTGTGAGAAAGGAAGTTTGAGCTAAAGGAAATACCCCAAACAAGAAATGGCACGGTGAATAAAAGACCAAATCCAGAGTAGATGGTACATGAATTATTGATCTCAGATAAATAAAAGAATGAAGTGAAATAAATAGACGAAAGTGGTGGTAAATAATGAAAATCAAATTAGGGTATAATGGTAATTAAAGCAGTAGAAGGTGTACTGGGTACATTTGGCGCTCATGTATTAAGCCATATTAACATATGGACCCAACTACCCTCCCTACCCTAACGCCTTTTTCCGTATAAGTAATGGATTTGGAGAACACTAACCGTCCAAATCCATTGTCCAATCAAGGCAGATGCTAATCAAGTTGGCACTACAAAAATTTAAGGAAAAAAATATTTTCTTTTATTTATATATTTTTTTATCATTAAAGTTTTTTATTAAAATTAATATACTAATACTAATAATAAATTCTCAAAATAATTTTTTTAAAAAAATTTTCTTGAAATTTAAATGCTGAAAATAATAAGTAAGCTTGCTTTTAGGGATACTTTTTTTTTTTCATATTTCTTTTTTTTTTTTGAAAATGGATATTAAATTATTAGTATTTCAATTATAAGACTTATATAAGTTTTATAATATGCACTTATCGTCAATTCAAACGGCATACGCATCGCAAGTGCAGTTTTACTAGTGGAAATAATGCCAAGTTCATAAAACTTTGAAAATCTTTAAAGATAAGAGTTTTAGGATTAAGTGGAATGAATTCTTTTACTCAATTTATCTTTTTAGCGCTAAATTGTGACTACCATTTTATCTAGTAGCACAACACATGAATCGAATGTAAAAAAAATAACAATATAAGATCAAAAGTAAGTGTAGGAAAATAAATGAGACACTGGTATGAGCATTTAATGTGGTTCGACATCGGAGTGCCTATATCCACGGGTAACGAAAGTTGAAGTGTCTATTCATGATGGTGTTATATTGTTGATGGCTGGGTAATGAGAAACTCCATTGAAAAGGAGTTGAAGGTCTCAGTGGTTCAGAACGGGTGAAAGGAAAAGATCCCCTCCACTAATCTAATCATTTTGGTTATAAAAGGAAACTGAGAACTAGGTTTTTACATAACTGCTCTTATCTTCACATAGAATTATTTTTGGAGTTGTGGTACATACCGTTGTTGTATAATAGAATGTTCTGACTCTAATCACATGCCACATGTTAACTCGGATTTTGGTGTTCAAACTAAGTGTGATCAGTTTCACAGAATTTTACCCACAAAAAAAAAAGTCTGGTCTTAGCCCAATCCCATTAAAAAAAATATAGAGGATTTTAGGCTCAGGTCCAAAAAAAATATTATTTTTACTGTTAGGTCCAAAATATTTTTCAGTTTTTACGACACCCATAATTATTTAAAATTATGAAAAATATCTGAATAACTCGTTATGCATCATATTTTTTCATGGGTATAATTGGTAACCAAACTAGAATATAACATATCTAAAAATTCGTGCCTTGAAATTTAAAAATTTTTATCTCGTTGGAAAGCTTTTAAAGAGATCTACATAACGAGTACAAACAACAATATCAAACTTAGATTTTTTACGAGAAATCGGAGGTGTTTGTCCTTTTAAGCATAAATTTCGAAAATTGGATACATAGTCATTATGCAGCCACCATAAAAGATGCATAACACATTATGCAACTACCACAAAGGAATGGATAACACATTATGCAACCATATTTTTGTTTATGCACCCACTAATTTGCCTTTGTAACCAACAAAACGATGTATATGCCTAAAAAATCATTCCAACGAAAAAAAATGATGAATAATTAATTATGCAACCACCACAAATGATGCATAACACATTGTGCATCCATATTTTGATTCATGCGACCACTAATTTGGTTAGGCAACCACTGATTAAAACGGTATATATGCCTCAAAAATAATATTCTAACAAAAAAAGGATGCATAATACAATGTTATGCAGTTATTTTTGTAGCTGCATAACAGATTATGCATCCGTTTTCTTGACAGCATAACAGGTTATGCAGTCATTTTTATAGCTGCATAATAAATTATCCAACCATTTTTTGGTTGATAACAGTGCTAAAAGAAAAAGTGATGCATAATGCAATATGCTGCCATTTTATCGTCTGCATAACAAATTATGCATCCTTTTTGTAGCTGCATACCAGATTATTATTTTTTTGAACAGTAAAGAAGATTTAATTGCTAAAAAAAAAAGAGGGTATAAGAGGCTTATACCACCCTCAGGATTACAACAAGGAGAACAGAAAAAAAAAATCAAAGAAAAACAAGGAAGTAACAGACTACTCCTTGACTTATAAATGATCAAAATAAAGCTTTGGACAATTTGTCATAACCTCCTTGAAGTTTGGAGATTCTAAATCTCTAAACACCAAACACCAAGTGAAAAGAAGATATTTAATTTTGTGTTGAATAGCAACCTCAGTATTTTTCTTGCCTGTAAAGGCCCTAGCATTTCTTTCCAACCAAATACTCCATACAATTACCACAGAAATCATGCTCCAAATTTGTGATTGTTGCTTAGAACTTAAAGAAATGTTCCAAGATAATAAAAAGGTGAATAAGTCATCTGACATTGTAAAGAAAGTCTGCAACTTCTCCTTGAAATGATCCCAAAGCTTGGAAGCAAAACCACAATATAAAAATAAATGGTTAACAGATTCATCCTTGTCACAAAAGAGACATCTTTGTGAAACGTTGATGTCTCTTCTGCTTAGCATACATCTAGTAGGTAAACTGTTGTGTGCAACACTCCATAAAAAGAACTTAATTTTTGGTGGTAGCTTTTGTTTCCAAATGTAAGAGAAGATATGAGCCTGACTTTCATATGGAGATAGACATTAGAGAGTTATAGGTGGATTTCACAGAAAACTGATCTTGTGGACCAACTGACCAGAGAATAAGATCATCTGCATCTTTGTTGATAGTAATTGAAATCAAACATCCTTGCAATTCAGTAAATTCTCTTTTAGCAGCTGCACTTAATCTTCTTGGTACCTCCAATATCCAAGAAGCATCCTCCTCCTTATAAGTTTCTGCCACACTTTTGGCCTTTGCTCTAGAAACATCATAAAGATTTGGAAATTTAAGGTTTAAAGAAGTTTCAAAAGTCAAATGTACATCATAAAAATGGTACTACTACCAGACTTTACTTTGAATTTGATATGACTTCTAAAAAACTGACTGCATTGCATAATTCCTTTCCAAACAGATCTTCCATAAGAAGTTTTTGGATTTTTTAAAAGCCAATCACTTTCAGTCCATACTTTCATCTATTATTTGCCTCCAAAAAATATCCTTCTCTGTTGCGAATCTTCATTGCCACTTTGCAAGAAGAGCTGAATTCATTTTCTTTAAATTGTTGATTCCTAAACCAACAAATTTCTTCTTCTTATAGAAAACAGTCCACTTAACCAGGTGTACTTTCTTGTTACCTTTGTTATCATTCCATAAGAAATTTCTCATTATCCTCTCCATCTTCTTTGCCACGGACACAAGCATTACAAATAAGGACATATAATATACTGGTAAGCTACCAAGTACATTGTTGATCAAATTAATTTTACCAGCTCTATTCAGTAATGGTTTCTTCCAACCTTCAAGTTTAAGAATAAACTTATCATAGATTTTTCCCATTTAGCAACACCTCCACTTTTATCACCTAAGGGTAAACCCAGATAAGTAGTTGTTAATGTTCCATAATAGCACCCCAAAATGGATAAAAATTGAGTTATATCCCCACTGTAATGAACCCTAAAAATTTGACTTTTTGTAAAGTTGATTTTGAGGCATGTAAGTTGTTCAAAAGAAAGAAGTAAAAGTCGCAAATTCTTGAGTTGCTCAACATCTGCATCTAAAAAAATGAGAGTGTCATCTGCAAATTACAGATGACAAATAATCTTTCCACCAGCAGTAGCTTGAAAACCTGATATTAATCCTTGTTCTTGAGCCTTGGTAATCATGAAAGAGGGAGCTTCACCAACAAGAAGAAACAAAAAGGGAGAAAGAGGGTCTCCCTGCCTAATCCCTTTCTTAGATTGAAAGCATCCAGCTGAATAACCATTCACAAGAATTGAGAATCTGACAAGCTCCACACAACATCTAATCCATTTTCTCCATCTCTCACCAAAATTCATTTTAGCCAAAATTTCATCTATAAAATCCCAATTAACATGATCAAATGCTTTTTCAAAATCAACTTTAACCAAAATACCTGCTTTTTTGCTTCTTATTGTTGAATCATTAGCTCATTAGCCACCAACACACCATCCAGAATCTGCCTTTTCTTTATGAAAGTTGTTTGTTAAGCTAAAATAATTTCAGGATGAATATCTTTGAATCTGTCTTCCAGCACCTTAGCAATTACCTCATAGACACCATGCAACTAAACTAATAGGCCTTGGATCTTTAACTTCTTCTATGGTTTCTTTCTTTGGTATTAAGGCTATAAAAGTATTTTTGAGTCTCCAGTCCAAAAAAAATTTGTGTTGTAATTCCTTGAAAACCTGCATAAAATCATTTTTCATAATATCCCAACAAGAAACATAAAGGCATATTGGAAATCCATCTGAACAGGGGGATTTTTCTTGTCCCAATTTCTTCAAAGCAGCTAAACATTCTTCTTCTGTCACATCCCTTTCTAACCAATTCTTCATTTCATCTGAAATTGAGTTAAAGTGCATATTATTTATGAACAGATATCTAACAGCTTGATTTTGAAATATATTCTGAAAAAATTCCATAATTCCTTCTTTAATCTCCTTCTCATTGGTGTTCACTTCCCCATTAATCTTAATAGCACCAATGTAACTTCTTCTTCTTTTGTCAGTAGCCAATCTATAAAAATATTTATATTTGCATTTTGACTCTTCATGTGCCACTCTAGATCTTGTTCTCCATTTTTCTGCTTTGAGAACAGATAAATTACAAAAATCCTGCCTTGCTTGAAGTCTTTCATCTCATTGCTCTTCAGTGAGTCCATTGTTCTCATTTTCCACAACATCTAGTGAAACAAAAATATCCTCCAGCTCCTCCCTTTTTGTGTCTAGGTCACCATACTCCTGCTTGCTCCATAACCTCAATTTTTTCTTCAACAATTGTATTTTTTTTGCAAAAAGTAAAGCCAGCTTCACCTGCAACTTCAGTAGAATACCAAAAAAGAATTGATAAAAGTAATAAAATTAGGGTGAGTAAGCCAAAAATACTCATATCGGAATGACCCTGGTCCAGTCTTGACACCATCACAGATTAAAGCAATGGGGTTATGATCACTACAAGGTCTTGAAAGAGCTTGTTGTAACATCCTAGGAAAATTTTGTTCCCAAGCAGCTGAAAACAAGAATTTTCTGAATTCTACTTCTAATGCTATTGATCTGGTTATTGGTCCAAATAAATGTAGCTCCATTTAGAGGTAAATCAAATAATTCATGCCTAGGAATGAAATTATTGAATTTCCTCATACCAGCAGTTATTTCCCTAGAAGAAGACCTTTCATGAAGAAATCTTATTTCATTAAAAAAAATCTCCACCAATCACCCATGGATGATTCCAAAAACATCTAACTTCCTCTAATTCTCTCCAGAAAAGCTTTCTTTCATAAGTATTATTGGCATTTGGAGCATAAACACCAGTAAAAACCCATTCAAACTTTGTATCACACATATGACACAAAATGGTGATAGAATAATGACCAATTAAAGAATCTAAAACAGTGATTTTAGAATCATCCCAACAACAAATAATACCTCCAGAGATTCCTTCAGAAGGAGCATCAAGCTATTTTACATGTTTGTTACCCCAAGTTTGCCAAACAAAAAGATCAGTGCATTGTTGAATTTTAGTTTCCTGAAGAAGAAAAATGATTGGCTTCCGATCTCTAGCCTTCTTTTTAATAACATCCCTCGACTTAAATCATTGAGACCCCTCATATTTCAGCAAATTATTTTAAAATCCCTGAAAAAAGAAAATCCCCAAAACCCATAAACAAAACAAGAGATAAATTAGGTAAATTTACCTCCTTCTGCTTCAAAGTTTTTGAGATGGGATTTCATAGACTCCATCATCAAATCGACATTCTCCTCTTTATTTTCTTTAAAAAATAAACCCAATTGAGGCCCCAAAGTTATCATCTGAGCTGCAATGTCTTCAAATTGCTTTCTTAATAAAAGATCAATGTTTGATTTTATCTTATTCCAATGACCATTAAAAGAACTTGAGTTTGAAGAATTCGAATTAAAAAAATTTTAAAAGGAACCTGACTCAATAAATTGTATTGACGAAGTTTCACCATCATCAATTTTTTAAAGATAAGGAATTGAAACAGCTTCTTCTAAAACAGCATTAACATCATCTTCTGAATGTAAAGTTAAAAGAGCAGTTGGAGAAGAGGTGCCCTTAAATAAAGTGGAATTTTGAATAAGAGCCGTTGCCTTTAGAATTGGGTGTAATAAAGAATTAGTCGCCCCCCTTATCCAAAATGTGTACCCTTCTAGCTCGTCTTCTTGGTCAAATTTGACGTAGAAGAGTTTAAAATTAATTCATTTCCTTCTTCTACGCGCGAAAAACTCTCTTTACAAAAATCTCTCTGATTAGAAATTTGCACTGATTTTGATTGCTGTAAAGTAGGCCAAGTATCCGTTTGACTATTCTCGGATTTACTCCTTCTTGACCCTCTATTTTGCGAATTTTCAACTGTTTGTTTTGAAACCCTAATTCTTGTTTTGAAACTTTGTGTACCACCATTAACAGCTTCCAAAGAACTAACTTGGACAGGGAAAGAGACACCATTAAAATTGAACATGAAGATGGATTTCTTCTGATCAAAATTAAGAACTTTTAAACGAATGGCTGTAACATCTTCCCATGCCAGAGTTGATTGATGGATTTCCAGTAATCCACCAAATTTGAAACTTAGTTGACGAAAGAAATCATCACACCAAAATTTAGATGGAACCCCTTTAATTTCAATCAAAATTCCTTCTTTTAAATTGTTTGAATATGAAATTGTATTGAATACGGACCACCATGGAAGTAATCTTAAAGTAGTACCCTGAAAACTCCAAAGACCACTGTTAATCATTATCTTTTTATTATGCAAAGAAGAAAAGAAGAAAGCTCTTCTATCATCAAAAGGAAATATATCAAAATCATCTGCTAAGTTAAAACGATTCGAAATCTCTTTACCAATCCAAGAACCCGCATTAACTGAAGATTCAATGATGATCATTATCCCATTGCGATTCAGGATTATTTGTCACCACCTGAACTGCTTTCTTTTTCAATTCTTCAACTTTTCCTAAGCCTGAAGATTTTTGATTCTCACAGTTTAGAGCTTTTCTTTTTCTAGAGTCTTCAAAGCTCCCTGAAGAATTTCTCAAAGCCAAGAACAAATCTTTTCCACCTTTTTAACCCAAATTCAGCAGGTAAAAAGGTAGAAATCTTATTCCTTTTTGCTGAGAAAGATAAGCGCAAAAATTCACCATACTTATTCTTGTCACGAACCAAAATCAAATATTCAGAACCTTTCTCAAAAGTCCAACGCCATGCTCCACAGAAATCTTTATTAGATTCCTTGCGCATTATATTTTTCAACCAGACAATAGCAGGTCTGCTAATATTGAATTGAATCAAGTTCTTGGTATTTCTAGTTTCTCCTGTTAAGAAGAAATTATCAGATTTTTTCGAAAAACAAAAGACTTATATTCACATTCAAGTCTTACAGAAAAAGTTTCATGATTCACTTGTGGCCTTTTCTTCTTTGATACTGTAATCCAATCACCATCTTGTTCGTCTTCTTTATTGACAGAAACTGGACTTGAAATATCAGACTCCTTTGCAACTGATTTTCATTTTGAAACTGGGATCCAATCTTGAACCTTGTCCCTTTGTAATCTTCGCTCTTCAATTTGTATCCCTTGCTGATCATAACCCACTGACTCCTTTCTGCTACTGTGAAAAGAAGAACCATGTACCATCCGCGCTGTAAGAAAACCGGACATTCTCTCTCTTAAGACAACGACTTATGATAATTTCATTTAATTCTACTATACTAAAAATCAACTGCATTGCATAACAGATTATGTAACCATTTTTTAGTTGATAACATTGATAAAAGTAAAAATAATGCATAATGCAATATGCTGTTATTTTCTCGATTGTATAACAGATTATGCAGTCATTTTCTCGACTGCATAACTGGTTATATATCTGATTTCTAGTTGGATTTACTCTTCCGACTAAAGATAAATCAGATTCACTTTTTGATCAGGTCCTTCATATTCCAATATGAAAAATTTTAGCTATGTATACCCAATACTTCATAGACTTCTTCCACTGACCAAAAAAAACATACTTTAAAAATAGAAAGGAAAGTAAGAAACCAATAACATTAGAAATACCCTAATATCCATTTACTCCTTTAAAGATACAAATCCAACTAAAAAAATCAGAATCTAACAAAATATATCATTCACAGATTGACCCTAAAATCAAAAACAAAAACAAAGAAAAAATTCTTCTTTTAAGAAATTGCAAAATCAATTTTCTAGGGTTTATACTTGAATCTTCTTAGATCTCAAAATCTACTTTCTTGGGTTTGCGAAATTAGGTTATTCAAAATCATATTTGATTTCTATAAAAAAGGGTCTGCAAATATGAGATTAGGTTATTGATTTTTCGCAAGTTTAGGTTTTAATTTTGGTAATCAATTGAAGGAGAAAGAGGTGAGGGAGAAGACAAAGAAGCGGAGAAGGAAAGAGACCAAGGAATAAAATGAAAACAGAATTTCTAAAATTTTAGATCTATGAGAAATATTTGACGAAAAAAAAGGTACGAGCGTAAAATTTTCCGTTCGTGGATTTAACGGTAAAAAAAAAAGACCTAACAGTAGATTTCACAAAAATATATATCTGGCCAACATCTAGACCACATCTATGTGTTCACAAGGGCTACTTTTGTTCACTCGTGAATCACTTTCGGTCGACATTGACGCTAATACACTATTCTCTCTAGCAAACTATTCTGCCAAAAAGATATTCCCAAGAAGATGATGAGATGCTCCGGAGAGTGTCACCAAAAAAAAGAGAAAGCAACGGGTATTAGATTCAATGTAATTATCAGACACTAATTAAAGTTAGGGAACATATGCTTAAAAGTATTTTTAGAGCTATAAAATGCGCTTAAGCAATCGATCATTTTTACCACACTAGCCGATTGCAGGTAGTTCGTTGTAGAGGTGCTGTGTGCAGTTAATCAGTTCATAATGTCTTACCAAAGAGGTGCACATGGTCATGGAGACTACAAGGGTTGGCACACAACCAGTGATGACTACTATGTTCATGTTTCACGAATGGAAAAAATGCCGAGTACAATTGTAGATGCTCCCCATTTCCCAAACTTTCACACTCTCTTCAACAACAACAAAATCCTGAATACTACTACCACCGCTACAACCAATCATGAGAATGTTCATGGACAACTAGTTGTTCAAAAAGAAGAACCGTCTGAGACTACTAAATCAAGCATGGTTCAAGTGCCACCTCAGAAGAAAGTGGTGCAATTTGAGAAACAGATCAAAGACGACAGCAGCAGCAACAATAACGAGCTCACTCCAGTGAGCACGGTTCAAGTGCTGGATCAGAAGAAGGTAGTGCAGTTTGAGGAACAAAATAAGGACGGCAAAATCACAAAGAAGAAGAATGGCAAAAAGCAACAAGGTTGTGAATCAAATATCGATGTTGAAGCGACTGATTTCATCCAAAACAACCATAAGAACTTCGAGCTTTGTAAATGGATGTCCCTCAAAGGGTATTAGTAAAGTGATTTCTATGTCTTAACTTATGTCAAGGCCAAGTATTGTACTTATGCCGTATTTTGCTAAATAATCTTGTTTGATTACATCGTAAATTATTAAAGCAAGAATTAGAATTCTTACCTATATAAAATGGTATCGATATCCATTGAGGAATTACTTTCACAAGCAAAAAATGGTTTCAAAATTGATCATGATCATCATCTTCATATAGGATATCTGCATCATCAAATCTTTTCGAAGAAGACATTCGATGAAGTAAATTTCTCAAACTATTCTTACTCTCTCTTCGTCTCTTATTATAGAACGACTTTGGACGCATATCTTCCAATGTTGCATGATTTATCGATGTTTCTAGCATGAGTCCAGTCTCTAGCCGCCTTGATAAGTTCACAATCTCGTAAGAGTCCCATAAAGATTGCCCGAAATCCCAATTGTTATGAGCTGCCTCAGACTCCTTGGGATAACTTGTTCATCGCTTCGCGCTTGAACCGAGTGGGTCTGTCCTTGTAACTGTTTCGATAGGCTTCAAATTCTATGATGGGTCTAGAATTTCCTGAACGGCCATGCCAAGCTTGTGCCACAGCCTTGTGTATTTCAAGTTCATGTTCTTCTTCACTACCCTCTGCTGTTTTCTTCTTTGTATTTCATCTCCAAGGGAAAAATCAGTAAGGTCCCATATGTTATGGTTGGTGAATTGGGAGCAAGAGATAAGATTTTTGAATTTATCTTTTCGTTACAAAGCTTTTTTTTTTACCCTCCCATGAATCGAGAGATGCTACACAATTCTCTTGAATGGGATTATCATCACTCGGATTATTATTATATAAATAAAAATGACTGACAGACAATGAAATAAACCGATCCAGAAACCAACTGATACATGAGTGGAACCCAAATGAAGTCTAAAAACAGCCCCCCGTTAATCCTGGGATGGTGGGTCCAAAGTGGTCCCATCCATGTTCTATCGGGTATTTTTTCTCTCAGTTTATTTCATTGTTCGGCCAGAATTATTGTTATATAAATATTTTAGTCCGCCTAAAATAATAGGAGTTGTGGGATGTAGAATATTACTTCAAAGTATTTAATAGATGATAAAGAATATGTTGTCCGGATGTAGGCGGCTAATTTTTTTTTACTGCATGAGGTTTTTGTAAGACTCACATGAAATCTCAACCGTTTATCTGGGAATAGAAATAAAATATGTATATATATATCACCTGTGCCGAAATGATAGGGGCTATTTCACAGGGTAATTTGTAATGGTTGTTCGCTCTGCATCCAAAACTATAAACTGAAAGGCTAAAATAAATCAAACAAACAGATACTAATATCAAATTATCAAATTACCAAAAGGTAGATTTTACCAAAAATCTTAAGGATATATTAAATTGCTGGAACTATTAGTCACTTCTGAATATTTATCTATTGTTCGTTCTATCGCCATCACCTATTATATGTATTAGAGTCGCAAATGTCACTGGGACGTCCGTAAGCATGGCGCATCAAAAACTCTCAGTCTCAGTATACACCATCAAATTGCGTTAGCGATAAAAGTATACGAAACTAATTATAGGTTCACAAATAATACCTGGATATTCTAAGCATACCCCATAAAAAGATTTAACCCAAGCATAAAATACCAAATAAGTAGACAAATATATTTACAATCCTATTAATTATGCGCAAAGGTTATTGTATTGTACAGATTCGTTGAAGCAACAACTAATGTTTTTATTAAATAAATAAATCAAAATCAGGAATTAATCTATTCAAATCATGATAGTCTTTTTCTTAATAAATCAATCCAAAATAGCATATTACTCAAAGTGGTTTCAAACATAAAACCATATCTACAAAATCAATTAGAACGTGAAGATGAGTTTCTCAAAACCCATAAAAATAAATTAACAAAGTAGAGAGGAAAGATTAAACACTTTGTTTGTTGTCCTTTTCTTCCACCTTCGTATTAGCTTATATCTGCCTACTCTTCTCTTTACAGCCTCCAACTCAATTACACCTTTCTATATACAGCCCTCAACACCAACGCCGTCGTCAGAGAACAAACAAAAAATCCCTTCAATCCGAACTCTAGCCTCTCTCCCTGTACAATGTCAGATCTTGTCCCCCCTGTCAATCAATCATGTTTCTCTCTCCACTTCTCCCTCTCTGTCTCACCTTCTCTCACGTCGCCCTCTCTCTCCTTTCTCTCTCACGTCGATCTCTTCTTTCTCTCTCACAGCCTACGCCTCTCTCTTCCCCTCTCTCCGTCCTTTTCCTCTCATCTCTTTCTCACACAGCCTTTTATTTTCGCCTCAATTCCCTCTATTTTCTGTCTCATTGTACCCTCAACTGCCGCTATCTCTCTTCTTTATGTCAGTTCTTCTTGTCCTCTCTCTCCTCCAACCCTCTTCTCCCTCCAATCTCTTTACGTTTCCCCCTACTCTCTCTCTCCAGTTTTTTTTTCTTTTTATACTTGATCAAACCCCAAAAGAACTTTGACCTACTCTCCCTACTTTCACTTCCATCACTCACGTCACCTTTCACCCTACTTCTCACGCCTACAGCCTAGCTAGTAGCTACACCTCCTGTAGCCTAGACAACCTATGCCCCTCTCCTTCTTTTATCTCTCCCTTACGTGTTATTTCACTTTCTCTTTTTTTTTGTACACGACCAACACTAGTCGTACACTCCACCATATCATTAGCTTTCGCTCCTCACCTTACTTCTTTCGATCATACTAGCCCAGACTAGCCCCACCATATCATGAACGAACAATTGATGGCCAAAAATCAATACACTTTGTTATGTAGCTTATCCTTTAGATCTTTTTGAGTGAGAAACTAACAGACGACCAAAATTAGTTAATGTGCTATAACGAAAAACATTAAAGAAATCGATATCAAAAGGTTAAACATGATATTATCTGATTATGTAACCAGATTAGTGATGGGTTCAAACAGTTCTAATGGCTTACTGAAATGATGGTTTCAGAAGAACGAAAACAAATAATGTGATCCATAAACATGTATATCTCAAAAGATAGTGTCATGCATGGAAAAGATGGCTTACCGAAATGATGGTTTCCGAAGAACGAAAACAATTAGTGTGATCCATAAACATGTATATCCCAAAAGATAGTGTCATGCATGAAAAAGAGAAGGGCATTTTCACAAACAGGTGATAGGGTAATTCAGAATTTAAGAAAAAATTAGATCTATGATAAAACAGAACTTCAAAACATTTTTAATCTTCATAAATCATTTATACCATTCAAACCATACACAAATCAGTATGCAACGGTCAAACATAAAATCATATGATTTCAAAGCAAATCTCTTATCATGCAAAATCATCAAAACAGAGAGAATTTGAAGATCTTAAGTTTATAGAAAAAATATATTAAATCCATAGTTGACACAACATTTGTAATTACCATTAACTCAACATTGAATTAGAATTTTATTAACAACAAAAGAAAGAAAAACCCCTACCTGGAAGGTACTACGAACTTGTAATCAAATCTGAATATTAGTTGTGTAGAGAAAATTGAATCCGAGATCAGAACTCCTTTTGCTCGTGATAGTGGGAGAGAAAACAGTGGTGGGTTTTGAAGAAGAGAATATCAGAAATAAAACGGAAAGGAGTTGGCCTTTCTGTTAAATCTAGTATAAAAAGAAAAAGGACCAAAACGACCTTAGCTACTCTCATGTTAGACTCGTGCCAACCATGCTCAAGGTTTCTATAGTATTCCATGGTTTCTACTAACCATGCACTCTATTACTACTATGGGATAGTTCATTAGGTTAAAAGATAATCATATTGAGTTGGGTTAAAGTTCAAAGCCCTAAAGAAATTCTCGGATGTCACAGTTTCAGTCTACCATCAGCTTTTTCTGTTGTCTTCCACTGTCTCCGACCTTGCTATCACCTCTGTTATAACTAGTCTTCATCATTGGAAAGAAACTCTCGGATGTCACAGTTCCAGTCTACCTTCAGCTCTCCCTATTGACTTCCATTTTCTCTGATCTTGCTATCACCTGCTACAACTAATCTTCATCATTGGATCCTCAGTCTACCGTATATTTGTTGGCATCCTGACGACATCACTAATATTTGATGTTGCATATTCGAACTCTAAGTGCTAACTTATGTTGCTTACTCACGAGAAAGTCTAATATATCCAAAGCCCAAGTATGCGTGAAGGACATGCCTGAATGAAATAGAGCTAATTAACTATCCTTACTAAACTTTTGATATTTATTAGACGTACCGTGCCACATTTTACTTGAAGACCCACGGTTGGTGGTGGGTTTTCAAAAAAAAATTAATGTAAAATCATAAGTTTCATATATCTCTGATCCGCTTCAGAAGTATATGAAATTTATATTTTATATATTAGAACGAAACCTTGCTACATAAATTTTTGGCTAACTTCTTCTATATAGAATCGAGAACAATTGGACGGCTCCTAGATGAGTTGACCACTAGTATAGAGCGATAACGTCTTTAGAATATCACTGGTGACAGTCGCAGTTCCTGTCCAGAAGATCTCTGACTATACATAACATTAAACCAGTTGTAAGTGATAACAATTCCACGACTAAATTCCTTATACTCGTTCCACATATATTTTGCATATGTATACGCCCGTAGAAATTTCAGGGCTTTACCCGGATAAACCCTCATTATTTCATGTGCATCCATGCAAACTATTTGTATTAATCAGAATACGATGATTATACAAAATTATGAACATTCAGAATGGATAATATACCATTTTTGAATAAAAAACGCTAAATTAGATGCATACCATCTAACTGCAGAGTCGCATTGAACATCATCTCAAGTTGCAAACTTCCACAACTGAATCTCTTGAATGTGTTTTGTATGCACTGCATAAAAGTTAAGCACTTCATATCGCGAATGAACTTGCTTCAAGTCGCAGAACTTTCATGGTTGAATCCCTTTAAATTGTTTTATATATCAATGCTCAAGTTCTAATCATCTTAGTGTTCCGATGACAGTAATGCCTTAACACTCATCTTAGTGTTCCGATGGCAGTAATTCCTTAACACTCATCTTAGTTTTCTAGTGGCACCGCTGCCTCAACACTCATCTTAATGTTCTGATGGCACCACTGCCCCAACGCTCATCTTAGTGTTCTGACGACATCATTGCCTCAACACTCTCTATAACCAAATACCTTCATGTTGTTACTACAGTAGAAGAAGAATGCTCCAAATACACTAGATTACAGATCAAAACTTACTCAGCCAGCTGCTACTCTTCTAGTGATATTCAAGCATTAAACAATAAAAGTCATATTTTATTTCGTATGGCAGACCACCATTTAGTGTTTACCACGCAATATTACTCGTTTCGCACTAAGCCGGGGACTTAATGTAGATGGTGGGTTTTTGACAAGGGTATGAATCGTGAAATTACCCTGCCTGGCTGCAGAAATATAATAAATGAATCTCTGACCCGGCGTCAGAATTATGGATACGTGATTTTATATTATATTCCGCAAGAGAATGGGAATGCGTATTCAGATCATGGCTACCTTAATCCTACAGTTGTTTTATATATATGTATGCGCCCGCAAAATTTCATGGCTTTACCCGGCTAAACCCTCGTTATTTCATGTGCGTCCATGCAAACTATCCGCATTAATCAGAACACGCTGATTATGCAAAATTATGAACATTCATAGTGAGCTTCTATGCCATCCTTGAATGAAACACTAATTAGATGCATACCATTTAAATACAGAGTCGTATCAACATTATTTCAAGTAGCAAACTTCCACGGCTGAATTCCTTCATTATGTTATGTATGTACTACATAAAGGCCAAGCATAATGCCAAGAAGTAACTTTAGCACCAACATTATCCAGGTAATGTTAGCGCCTTGCCAGTGCCAGCACCATGGCCACGCTGCCAGCGCCAGCGCAAACACTACTCCAGTGCCAACGTTACCCGGGTAATATTGGCGCCAACACTCTCCAACGCTAGCCCCAGGCTGTCAGCGCTAGCACTACTCCAGCGCCAATGTTACTCGGGTAATGTTGGCACCAACACTCTCCAACCCTAGCAAACACTAATACTCACCACAGTACCATCCTAACGCTAGTGCTATTGCTAGCACCTGCGCTGCCAGCAGCATTAGCATCAGCGTTAGCGCCTACACTGCCAACAGCGCTAGCCTTTCCCCTTCTTACCTTTCTATTCTCACTTGCTTGCTGCGTCATCTCCGCTTGCTCGTGCCAGCATTATCCTTTGCTACTAGTGCCAATACTAGACCATTGCAACACTGCGTTGGCATAAACTCATTGATAGCATTATCTTACGACAAACTCACATGCTTTGAGTCCATGACTCAACTAAATCCTATGAGAAATCAAATCATATTACATGGGGGGATTCTTCATGGGGTTTTGGTCTGGTGGTTACAGCAACATGAGGCGTGGCAACACCCCATGATGAAAAGTTACAAAGTAGTAGTAACGGTTGAAACAGTTAAGGAAATAATTGAGTAATGGTTTCCAGAAACTTCCCAACATAATGGGAGGTTGTACGATTATCCCCACAATCTCCACCTCCTCACTACCTCAACTACTTACAAGGAAGTATGTATGTTCCAACACTATTATAAATAGACTGTTTAGCCCATCCAGAAAACATAACAAGCTTACCATTCTTTATAAGCTCTGTTATTCTCAATAGTTCAACATCTCTACACATAATTCATCACACTTATTTCCTTCAACTTTCTTTGCTTCCCTCCCCTAAGATCAACCATTCTCTCTCCTTGTTACCGAAGCAGGACGGAACGGCTACTGTCGTGGTTTAGGCTTGTCATGTACGATTTTGATTTCTGAATCGAAAGAAAGTACTTCAACAGTACATTGTTTTTCCTAGAAGTAGTTTTTAGGTACTAACAGACACATGATTATTTAATAAGATGAATGATGAATGGTCAGATCCCACTGTTTTAGTATGAAATAACTTAGCTTTGTCATAGTGAATAAACCACTGACTATTAACAAGTGATCTATCAAGCCTAGCTTGAATATTATCATTTCATGTGTGCCTATTTGACCAAGTGAATTGGGGACCATTAAATCCCAAGTCACTTAAGTCACAGGCATCAATGATTTTTTTGATTTCAAGTATCTCAGTAGTAGGAGCAGATAAAGTTGACATCTCATACTCATGCATACTAATATTCAGATCACCAATAAGAACCCAAGAGAGATTAGCTTGAGCTCCTATTTCAATAATATAATCATATTGTTGCAACTTTTCTTCATGGTATACAGAGCCATAAAGGAAAGTAGCAAGGAATTCTAGTTTATTGGGATCAACATAAATAATTGTATTAATTATTTTATCTGAGTTTTGGACAATTTCAAGTTGAAAACCTGATTTCCACATAAGAGCAGTACCCCCAGAAAGCCAGCAGAGGGGTATATCCAATTGTTAGGATAACCGAACCTTCTAAGGTATTGACTAATTTTTTGATTATCATTCTTAGTTTCACATAAGAAAATTATATCAGGGTTTTGGCTTCTAACTAAGTTCATTAAAGCAGTCCTAGTTGCAGGGTTGCCGGAGCCCTAACCATTCCACGACAAGATTCCCATGTTAATGAGATAAATTAAAAGACTAGAACTGTTTTGAAACAGAAATTAAAATTATGGAAGGATAAAACTAGCCAAGGACAGCTGAACAAATGACAATCAGGATAAGATAAAAGGAAATAAGAGAATCAACTAATATGATGCAACATATAGGTATGAGAACACCAATCAAACACATGTAATAGAACAGATGAACAAGATGAATCAGTTGAGCAGGGATACTTATGGTAATAATTTGATTATAAAGAAGACAGATTCGATCAAGCAGGAGAGAGCAGGTAATTGATAGTTCTGTATATGTGGTAAATAAAGGGTTTCAAACTCTCGAACTTGTGAATATTGGTTTTAGATTTAATAAACTAATTTTTAAACTAAAAATATACACAAAATTTGAAAATAATATTCACAAAAAGTGCTTGAAAGATGAAAAGAAGTTAAAAGTAATGTAACAGGAAATATGCAACGTTTTATGGACGTTACAGAGTAACTGTTGCAATATAGCTTGAATATAAACGTTGCAGATGCTAAGATATTCGTTGCAGATGAGTTGAAAAAACTGTTGCAACTGAAGATAAATGTTGCAGATGCAAAAATATCAGTTGCAAATGGATGAAGAAACCGTGGCTGATTGGTTGAAGATATTGTTTCCTATTCTCCGTTCTTCATGCAGCAGCAACAACAAATATTCTGAATTGATTTCTCTTCCTTCTATTCGTCTCATTAGCTCTCCCTAAACTCTTTGTCCCTTTTCTAACTCGACCCCATCCTATTTATACACCACAGACCACCAAATCATCACAGAATTTTCATTAAAAGAAAATAATCCTCAGGTATCTTTTTTTTCTGATTTTTCGTGATTTGATTTGATTCCGTTTTAATTTTATGGTCGTCCAATCGCATAAAAAATCTCCATGATAATGGCAAGATAATATCTTGTTTTAATAACAAAAAAAGATCTCCAAAATAATGCTTTTGTTTCACGCAGTTAAGATGAAATATCTTCCCCCCAAGATTTTTTTCTTTTGAATTTTGAAAATAAAGGGGGTGCCCCTATTCAAAGTACGGGTGCCTTAATCATTTCTTGTTGGGTGCCTTTAGTAAATTTCCAGGTTGCCTTTAACATTTTTTCAAGCCAATTTTTCCAATGATGTTTATTTCCCAAAAATATCTACAGATACATAAAATAACACAATCAAGCACTATCAATATAAAGAATTGAGACAAATCAGACATAAAAATGTGTCTATCAAATACCCCCAAACTTATTATTTGCTAGTCCTCGAGCAAATCTAGAAAATAAAAATCCTAACTCACTTTCGTAAGCATCGCGATTGAACTTAGTATGTGCAATAAGCCTTTAAACCCCTAGGTGTCCCTAGTGGACGAGTTTTGTCTCGTGATGGTTTACAAGATGTATACCCACAAAACCTTTACTCCAAACCCTATCTACATGTGAACGATTGGGGATAAATACTAAACAAGCTATTTAGTTGGCATACAAAATTCTTCGTTCATAAGAATCATTACCCTATATGAGTCCAATTGTTGCACACGAGTTTTCACTCAGCGTATTAAAATTCATACAAGAATTCAAAACTCTACTTAAATAGTTGTTCAACCACGATACTTAGAATCTATCAAAGTACAATCACATGAAAAGATTTAGAAGATGGATATAGATAAAATGAAGTTTGCACATGTTGACTAAGGTGAACAGTGTTTCCTAATATCTGTCTGGAGGTCGCCGCCAGGATGAAACCTAATGGATTGAGATACACTCCTTATATTAATATCGACTCAGCTGGTATATACAAGGGTTCAACGGTCGATTTATTGAGAATAAAATAATTATTTATTATTTTAAAATATACCAACAACATGATTGGATCAAATGAATCCAAGCGCATGCTCCTTATCAGCATCTTACATGATAGTTCTCATGGATCTTGCGTTCCACGTTATCTTAGGCGACGGAGACAGGGAGATCACACACATATTGCTATCAAAATGTCAATACTCAACTTTTTATTTTTAATAATGGTCTAAATAATACAATAATGGGACTTTATCTCAAACACTCTAGTTCATCCTGACAGCGATAGCAATTCGATATTGGTGTCCCACCAAATCACTTAGAGAAACACAAAAATTGCAAAAATAAAAACAGAAGGTGATATAGTCGAGATAGACTCTGAGATATGGTGACAACTATCATGTTATTTCTAACACCTGAGCTAGGCACCCTTTTATGAATAGACCATTCAGCTGGGCACACCAATTCCTATAGAAAAAGAGCTAAGTTTCCATCTACCTAGAATGGTTAGTGTCATCCTGAATTGTTCACAAGTTTCTAGACTTTGGAGTTTCATATTTCACTAAAAGTTTCTCCCTTACCCCCAAACTTAATCTAACATTGTCTTCAATATTCTAAAGATGAATTATTAAAAGAATGAGAAATTGTTACCAATCGAAGGAAATGAGTTAAGGAAAGATATCATCGTGTCGCATGAGCATGGGTTACCTCCCAAGAAGTGCTAAGTTTAAAGTCTTCAGCCAGACTAAGAAAGAATTAGTCACCTCATAGAATCATATAGCAATAGTCGGAACAATTGTGGGTCATCTGAATAAAATATTGTTATCCAAAATAGAAGGAAACTGCAGCATACCCAGAAAGTGAACAAACAAAGTACACCCTTATCCATATCTAGTGTCTTGTTTAAGACAACTACATTTATATGAGGTTCAGGTTCGTGCTCTATGAAAGGGTTCAGATAAAATATTTTTATGAGTTGGAATTCCTTATAGGCGGGATCAACATGATCAGATTGTAAAGTCTGGAGTAACTCAACTAATAAATTTGAAGCACATAATAATAACCTGAATAATTGGGGATCCTCAAAGTCAATCATATTTGACCCACATAGTTGACTACAATGAAGGTGGTCATTCTTAAGAAAATATGTCGATTCTAATTTCTTAAAGTAATTAGGCTTAGTCTTAAAACTTAATAACTTACACATTTTAAATTCAAACGTTCCCACAATTTGAAGAAAAAAAAATTGGTGGGAAAACAAAGTCAATCTTGGTATTATTGCCTAGGTGAACCACATCGACCAGAGGATGGGTTTCTAACATTCGAACTTCTTTTTGGACATCAACGGGCTCAGAAAATCTAGTTTGAAGATGATCTTAAAAAATGGTAGAGGTGCAAATGTCAAGTCCCAAGTTAGGGACTTTAAGCAGGGAAACTTGAGAATCACAAGAATCATCGGTACCCCCAAACTTAGGGTGGACATTACTCTCATATGGACTAAAAAATGTTGATTGGATTCTAGGGTCCTTAAGGTCAGAACTACATTCAGCTTCCTCTATAGAAGGAAATAAGGTAGACTTATAAAATGGTAGAAGTTCAAACTTAGCTTTTCATATATTATAAGTGTCCATCAAAGGTGCAGAATCTAACAAATTATTCACCTCATTAATAACACTATAATCGTCAACTTCAAACCCAAAGTGGGATAGGCATTTCTCAATGGATCTTCTAACAAAGTGTTTGGTAAAGATTTCTGAACTGAAGTACTAGTTACGTTCACTTCTTCTAAATCATAGATCTCACAAGAAGGTTGTCTACTCATACTAAATAGATTCAGTTCAATAGTCATGTTACCAAAAGAAAAATTAATTATTCCATTTCCATAATTGACGACGACATTATATGTAGCTAAAAAGGGACGACCTAAGATCACTGGTATTTGAGCCTCTGGGACCTGAAAAGGTTGGGTGTCTAGGACAAAAAAATCCACTGGGAAACTATTCTATCAACCTGAATCAAATCATCTTATATCACATTAAAATTCTCTAAGAGACTATTGTCTTCGAATCGTTAGACTTTAAATCACTATTCTAAGGACAAACTCGTTCCTCTAAACCATTATCGGCTTTAAAACAAGAAAATTCTACACCGTCTAAAATAGTGGTATCTCTAGTCAAATGCTCTTCTTTTAAATAGGTGAATAACCATTAAAATTATTTGGATTTGAAACACAAATAACACTATCATCATGAAGCACAATTGGAGTGACAATTTCTTGATCACTCTGCCTGTGTATTTCAAGTTTTTCACCAATATGTTCCTTATTATTATAATAATATGAAGATGTTTGAACCTTGTCTAAATAAGTAGTGTTACCAATTCTATCCTCGTCCTCTTGACTATGTGAATAATTATCAAGGGTATCACTATATTGGACATTAAGATCATTTTGAGCAATATTATTCTTTGCAAGACTTTCATTCACACTTAATGCAAATCTATTTGTATTCTTAGTCAACTCCTTGAGGGATTCTTCTAGAAAAACAAATGGATCATAAGGAGTACTAGATTGTAACTGCTCGAGTGATTCTTCTAGAGAAAGAGTTGGACTACTAATTGTTCCCCTCATACTTAATATAAACCTTCTTGTATCCTCAATCAACTCCTTGATGGGATTCTCTAGAGAAACAAATGGATCATAAGGAGTATTAGATCACAATTGCTCGTGTGATTCTTATAGAGGCATAATAGGTTCATTATAAGTACTAGATTGCATCTACTTTAGGGCATCCCTCCAAGACAAAGAACTCGAATTTTTCTCATTTTTATGTTCATAAGACGGGTGTGTGTATGAATAGTAATTGGGATCACCCTGGTATGAGCAATAACCTCCAAAAGGTTGGTGGTGGTCCCGACTACTATCCACACCATGTTGATAGTACGGATAATGTCTATTTTGAAATTCAGTCGGATATTCATTGTATTGGTCTTCATAATACCAGTTCGACATTTTCTAACAAAAAAATCCTAATATATTTACAAAAAAATCTAAGAAAAAATATTAACAAGAAGGAGGTTCTAAACAAACACAAACAAGGCCGACTCAACCAAATGAAACCTACTGAATCTAGGAAACAAAAAGCATGATGGCTCCACTTAGATTGTTTCTAGACCAGCTTTTATTCTTCCAAAAGGCAACTAATTACGGTTTTAGCGAATCTCTCATAACGATATGAATTAGATTAAGTCGAATAGAAACAGGATAAGCTCTAAGGAGCTTTGATAACCCTGCCTCTTTGGCAACGTTTCCTTGGGTTACAAGGCGGCTCGAATCAACTTAAAATAATCTTCCTAGACTTTAAGTTAGGCTAACAAAGTAACCTATACAGTCCTTTTGAATGACTTTCCAATAAGCTCGATACCCTATCGGTCTTTTTCTAGTAAAATTTTAAGGATTATATTCGCGTTATGTAATGTGTTCCTAAGGAGGGCAAGAAGGAAACGGTGATGAAATCCGAGTCCGTATCTTATATGGCCAATCCTTGCCCTTTACTAGAAAATAAATCCGTATACAATTACTTAACATATATGCATACGAAGGAATACGGTAAACCCACTTGCAGGGGATTCGTGGTTTGATAAAGTCTTACCTCCTGTACTAGACGGGGGATGAATCAGTTGTAGTCGACTCGGGCCACCGACTCCTATGTCAGTGTACGAATCCGAGGGGTCGAGATAATATCGTAATTTTCATCTTTCCCTGTTGCAGTTTATATTTAAATACCCTTCCGTAGGGTTTAAAAATAATTAATAAAGTTCAAAAGTTCAAAGTCTAAAGTCCAAAAATAAGATAAAAACATAAAAATACCTAAAATAATTACAAAAATAATAAGAATTTCCTATTACAGTTTTCTAAAAAGAAAAATAAAAACCCTAAAAAAAAATAAAAAATTAACTAAAAAACGGTCTTGTCTTCTTTTTCTGTTCTTTTCGATTTGTCTTTGACTCCAAGTCTTTAATCAATCAATATAATCTTTGGCTCCAATTTCTTTTTGATCCAAAACCTGTAATACAAAGATAAATACCCAAAAACATAAAATAGAACAAATAAAAATAAAAAATAAAATAAAAATATAACTAAACTAATTAACTTAATTAAATCTAAAAACAAGTCCGTGTCGGCGGCCCAAAAAATTGATAGTTTTGAAGATGTGGTAAATAAAGGGTTTTAAACTCTCGAACTTGTGAAGATTGATTTTAGATTTAATAAACTAATTTTTAAACTAAAAATATACACAAAAGATGAAAAAAATATTCACAAATACTAAGGTCATGGATTTCACCATTAACCAATTAAAGTGATTAAATCTAATCAATATTTATGAAATACTTTACATTTAAAGTGATTCTAATATGTTGCAAAAGTAGATTCTCAAAATAACAATTGTAAATCGAAGCATAGAACATCAAAAACCCTAGGCTAAGCATGCTCTATCAAAAGAAATCACAATTGTTTAATAAAAATCCTTAAATTAATTTTTTAATCAAAGCAAATAATCATAAAAGAAATTGCAAAAATCAATTAAAATAGAAATATATCACTTTTCTTGGAACAATGGCTTCCTCCATCGCCTCAGCAAAGGGGTTTAGCTCATCTTGCTCAAAACACCCTCAAAAGATTGGTACATAGCTCAAAAAGTGCTTAAAAGATGAAAAGAAGCTAAAAGTAATGTAACAGGAAATTTACAACGTTTTATGGACGCTACAGAGTAACTGTTGCAATGCAGCTTGAATATAAACGTTGCAGATGCTAAGATATTAGTTGCAGATGAGTTGAAGAAACTGTTGCAACTGAAGATAAACGTTGCAGATGTGAAAATATCTGTTGCAAATGGATGAAGAAACCGTGGCTGATTGGTTGAAGATATTGTTGCATATTCTATGTTCTTTATGCAGCAGCAGCAACAACAAAATTTCTGAATTGATTTCTCTGCCTTCTATTCGTCTCCTGCTCTCCTAAACTATCTGTCCCTTTTCTGGCTCGACCCCATCCTATTTATACACCACAGACCACCAAATCATCACAGAATTTCATTAGAAGAAATTAATACTCAGGTATCTTTTTTTTTCTGATTTTTTATGGTCTGATTTGATTCTGTTTTGATTTTGTGGTCTTCCTAGCGCATATAAACTTTCCATGATAATGGCAAGATAATATATTGTTTTAATAACAAAAAAAGATCTCCAAAATCATGCTTTTGATTCACGCAGTTAAGATGAAATATCTTCCCCCCAAGATTTTTTTCTTTTGAATTTTTAAAATAAAGGGGGTGCCCCTATCCAAAGTATAGGTGCCTTTATAATTTTCTAGTTGGGTGCCTTTAGTAAATTTCTCGGGTGCCTTTAACACTTTTTCGAGCCAATTTTCTCAATGATGTTTATTTCCCAAAAATATCTACAAACACATAAAATAACACAATTAGTACACAACCGAGCACTATCAATATAAAGAATTGAGACAAATCAGACACAAAAATGTGTTTATCCGTAATGAAGCAAATTGAAATTTTCAGGGTGTATGAAAACCCTAAATATGTTTTGAGAAAGTAAATTAAGAAGAAACCAGAATTTTGAAAAACAACTAGATTTCCTAGTTTAAGAATTTAAAAGTAATAAGTTTAATTTTTCCTTGTTTGCACTTTTCCATGATTTTCTTGAGTAAGATCTCCAAAAGCATGTGTATCCAAAGCCTTTTCACTCATTTTTGATATCACCCTCGACTGAATGGTTTGCTGCAGAGAATAATTGAACAGTGTGGTCCAAATCAATGATAGGTTGGGGATTAGAAGATTGAAAAATCGGATTGATATGGATGGTGTTTGTTTGTTGGGTGTTGATACATGAAAATACATTATTTGGGTCAGAAGGTCATTAAGTGATTTGTAATCCCAAATCCACAAAAAAACTGGGGACTTGGGACTCGATCCGATCCAAAAAAGGGTCTGGTCCGAACCTAAATATAAGCCTCATGGATGCAGCTGACATTAACTTTATGCATGCACTAAAGCGAGCAGCAACTAACATAAGCCTCATCAGCGTCATTACATCAGTTCCACTTACTTACACGACCACGGGGTAGCATGCTAAAAAGAGATAAGACATATGTTTCTATCCCTAACCTCTTTAGTGATTTCTCTTGACTCATTCCATGACTTGCATCATATAGTAATCCTTCATATTTAACAAGTAATATTCATCATATACTGATCGGGAACTTTAGCTTACCGAGCGTAATAGAAGACAATAAGATTTGCGAAATATTTCTCACCCTCGAGTACTTTTGTGTATTTCTTACTTAATAAGTCATTATTGCTCTAATCAAGATTACTGTAATATTTGATATACCTATATTGTTTGTTCGATTCGTGCGCTTGGTTAATCATTGTCGTTGTTTCATAAGATTGCTGAGAGCGTCCACGAACTGTCTGATTATATGTCCTTCAGGCCTGTTTAATAAGTATACAGAATGCATGTTTTAGATGCTTGTTGAGACCTTGGTGTCAAATATTTATGTTTTGTAGAGCATCTTTGAAATATCGTTAAATATATGTTCACCACACCATCTTTACGTATGGCATTTTCACTATCGAACATGGTCATTGAGCGCCTGTGATGATATCTCCTGCGATTAGAAAAAATCTTGCCCTGCTTGCTAATTATTGATAAGTGTATAATTTATATATTTTAAGTATCATTTTCTTACACTTATTTGCTATATTTCATGTGAATTACCTTTTATTATTATTACTTTTGTATATTATGTCTTTTGTATGTTACATCTCTAAAAGAAATGAAAATGGAGTGCTTTAAAAGGAGAAATGCCAAAGACCCAGTGGAACTCTTTCAAACCCAAGATTTATACCTACCCTGTCGAAGAGAACGAGAAAACAGATCCAACGACGAAATAATGAAGCCATTCCGACTTCGTATGAAGAAGTTATGAGCATTTGAAGCGAGAGAAAATTATCGAAAAAGGTGAACACACAGAATTAATAAAGGAAGACGCGGCTTTATTCGGGGCAGCCAATAAAAATAATGAAGGGAATTGAACTGTCAGTTTCTTGAGACTGACAGTTGAACGGTTTTTGTTAAGGGCACTAGGTCATTTGCTATGGGCCACCATTTTCTTATTCATTCCTTCGAACACGTACAGAAAATTACAGGTCAAGTTTCCAGGCGGTTTTCTGGATATTATTTGCTCTAGTTAATGGTTGTGGTGTGATGGATGGATGGGTTTCGAAGAGGATTGTTGCTTCTATTATCATGAAGGTGAAGAAAGAATGGATTGAAGAGAGTTTCAATGGCAGTTGCTAGAGTGGATACGCTGTGATGATCATGGTGTTGATGATCAGGGCCGAGGGGCAGCGGAATGATCTTCACAGTGGGAATTTCTATCAGAAACGTATTTATTATGGGAACTTTTTGTAATATGCCGTAATTAAATAAAGGGGTAGCATTTTCAAAGTTTAAGAAGAACTACTGACAACTAGTCATATTAAAATCGCACATCATTAAAGGTTATAATTACAACTATACCACACTAGAAAAGAACTTATCTATATGGCTATAATTGTAAAATACTTATCAAGAAATCAAATTGAGTAGTGATAAATTAAGGATCCTTAATTTCTTTTGATCTGTTATTTTTGTTGTGAAAAACCGAAATTTCCTGTTAGCTGCATCAACAGAACAAGTTGTTGCATGCTGTCAGCGTATGTTGACTAAGTCAAAAGGTCAAAAAATAATATTCTATGGCAATATTTATGAAATTTGTTTTGAGCATCGTCAATCTCAAGGCCGGCCATGTTGATGATGATTGATTTAAGGGTTCAAATAAGCATCAGTGACTTAAGGGAACTGATAGAATACATGAGTTCTTAATCCGAATAGCCTTGGTGATTAAGGGTGGCAGATGGAGCTCTAGTCTGTATTGATCATGATTGAATCAGTGATAAAACTGTTGGTGGTGAACTTGAGTTGGTTTGAGAGGAACCTGATGGTGTTGTTGTGGTTCGAGATTAATATTAGTGAGGAGAATCGATGGTGGCAGCAAGAATGTGATGAATGGTTAGAACAATGATTGAAGATCGAGGCTGGATCAGTGGAATGTTGAAGTTGTTTAAAGACTTGGGTTGTGTTGAATTTGTGGTTTAATGGGTTCTAATGGCTACAACCATCAATGGCAGAGTGAATCGATGGAGAATGGTTGATCAAGGTGTTTGTGTTTCTGGTAGTTCAGAAGTAATCAGGTCAATGTTTAGCTAATGGCAGTTGAGCTTGTGAGTTTTAGAAAAATAGGAAACAAAGTTTAAAAAACAAAAATAGGAGCTGAGTTGAAAACTCAGGACAACTTACGGCTGATTTGTAGCTAGTCGTAGAATTGAAAGGGAAAAGGAGTAAAAACACAAAAGTGTTTACGTCCAGCAATACCTAGTCGTAGAATTGAATAGAAAAGAGAAGAAAAACTCAGAAGCGCTTACATCTGGCAATACCTGGTCGTAGGAAGTACAAATAAATCACCGAGGAAAATGAGAGGTTGGATTTTGCCTGTCGGTTTCTCTGAAACTGACAGGCCAATTCAAATTTAAAAACACGATTGTGTGCTGGGTTTCTTACCTATACGTGGCCCATTGGATATATGGTGGAATTTGTGGTTTTTACTCACAACTTATTTCATAGTTTGGCTGTTTGGAGCGAATTTAAAGACCCTTTTCAACCGGGATTTGATTACGGACATCTCTATTTTTGGGACATCTATATATATATATATGAGATAATTCACTTTTTTTTGAGATATTTTGGACCATATTATATCTTTTGAAGAGAAGCAAATGAGCTTTGGGTTTTAGAGATTCTTCTACAAAAGCTAGAGTTTGCTTTATGTTTCTACTTATTATTTTTCCATGGATTTTAAGAAATCCATGAGTAGCTAAACTTTTCATGTTGGTTAGGGATGTAGTCGGATATCATGAACATGTCATTAAATTAATATATTAGTTTTATCATCTTAATCAAATCACTATTATCTTGTTCTACTAATTATTTTCGCCATGTATGATTGTGTTAATGTTTGTTTAGGAGCGCTACTAAATAAGCATGAATGCATATTTATTGCTAGACTAGGGTTTTGAGATACGGAATTGTCGATAAACCTTATCATAAGTAGCATATTGTGATTACCAATTGTATTCAAAACCTTTGTGTGATTGCATGTAGAATCTTGACCTATGTTAAACAGATTACTTGTAGAATATTTATTGTATTGATTAGTCTAATTCATAGAACTTAATGCTTTTGGGGGATTAAACCTAATAGCACGTTGCATTAGGTTGTTCTTTGAGTAGTAATTGCATATATTCATCGTTATGGTATGTGATGACATAAGGAATTTACCGGAGTATGCTCTCGATGGGGTACTTTAGGACTCTTGATAATGAACTATTAAGTGATAACTCTAGTTATTAATCAAAGTGCATGTCTTATGATTGAAGTATTTCATAACTTTAAAATGGAGTATTTCATAACTTTACAAACACTTTCCGCTTGTTCATAGTACATCTCATATATTTAGTTAATTAAAGCATTAAGCGTCTAAATTAAAGCCTACTTGAATGTCGATATTTGCGCTCCATGAAGTAATCTAGACGCATGTGAAGGTTGTTATTTCGTTATATTTTAAAACATCAACATCATCTTGTTCCGAATTTTTGTAATTGAATAGTAATAATATTGTTAGAATGAGCAAAATATGAAATGAGCTGGCCTCGATGTCGAGCGAGATATGAAATAAGCCAACACCTAACACTATGGTCACAAGAGCGAAAGATGGAAAAACGCCAATGTTCGACCAAGCCAATACCTAACACAAATGGTCACAAGAGCGGCATAGGAAAAAAACGCCCATGTTCGACCAAGTCAATTCTTAACACTAATGGTCATAAGAGCGGCAGAGGGAAAAGCGCCCATGTTCGACCAAGCCAATACCTAACACCAATGGTTACAAGAGCGGCAGAGGAAAAAGCGTCCATGTTCGACCAAGTCAATTCTTAACATTAATGGTCACAAGAGCGGCAGAAGACAAATCGCCCATGTTCGACCAAAGTAATACCTAACACCAATGGTCACAAGAGAGGCAAAGGGCAAAGTGCCCATGTTCGACCAAACTACTACTCAAACAAATGGTCACAAGAGCGGCAGATGGAAAAATGCCATGTTCAAACAAGCCAATTATTAACATTAATGGTCACAAGAGCGGTAGAGGGCAAAGTGCCCCTGTTTGACCAAGCCAATACCTAACACCAATGGTCACAAGAGAGGCAAAGGGCAAAGTGCCCTTGTTCGACCAAACTACTACTCAAACAAATGGTCACAAGAGCGGCAGAGGGAAAAGCACACCTATACGACCAAGCCAATACCTAACACAAATGGTCACAAGAGCGGCATAGGGCAAAACACCCCTGTTCGATAAAGTCAATTCTCAACACTAATGGTCAAGAGCGGCAGAGGGCAAAGCGCCCATGTTCGACCAATCCAATACCTAACACCAATGGTTACAAGAGTGGCAGAGGGAAAAACGCACATGTTTGACCAAACAGCCACTCACACAAATGGTCAGCAGAGGGCAAAACGCCCATGTTCGACCAAACTACTACTCAAACAAATGGACCCAAGAACGGCAGAGGGAAAAGCACCCATGTTCAACTAAGCCAACACTCAACACCAATGACTACGGTGGTGGGAACGGCCTAAACGACCTCCATCCCCGTCCATATAACCATGACTGCAGCGGTGGGAACAACTTAAACGGCCTCCACTCCAGTACAGGATGAAATGAGTCAGCCTCGATGTCGAGCTTATCCTTCCATAGTGAAGTAAGAGTTGTTCCTTCCACAGAGAAGTTAGAATTATTATATGCTCCTTCCACATAGAAGTTAGAGCAACATATAAAATGAATCGGCCTCAACGCCGAGCAGGATATTAAATGAGTCGGCCTCGATGCCGAGCAAGATGTGAACCGTTTAATAAGTCGGCCTCGATATTGAGGGAAGGATATGAATTTAGCCTGACTCGATGTTGAGCGGGATATGAAATGAGCCGGCCTCGATGTCGAGCGAGATATGAAATGAGTCGGCCTCGATGCCGAGACACTCTTTCCATAGTAGAGTCAAGAGCTACTCCTTCCACAAAGAAGTTAGAACTTTTTATATGTTACTTCCACAGAGAAGTTAGAGTTGGCATACTCTCTTTCCACAGAGAAATCAGAGCATTTCTTTCCATAGTGAAGGCAGAGTCACTCCTTCTGCAAAGAAGTTAGATAAGTAATACGGTCCTTCCATAGAAAAGGCTGAGCCACTCTTTCCACGTAGAAATCCAACTGAATGTACACGGCCGACCAGAACCAACTCTAAAATTTCACTTTCGTCATATTCTCACTTTGGGCAAGGGGCAACCTTAAATCTTGATAAATATGTTTTATGTAACTAAGCGACTTACACTTAACTGTGCTGCGCTCCCCCTTTTTCTTTCTCTCTCTCTAAAAAAAAAAGAATAAGGAAGGGAAAACCGAGCGGACTAGTAATATGGTTCAAATATAAAATAACAAAAATCAAAGAACTTACTGGCCTTCAGCGCCGTAGCACCATCACAATAGTAAAAAATTCCATTTTTCTCTTAGTTGCGTCGTTGATGTTTAACTCAAAGTGCTTTCATAATAAAGCGTTCGCAGTTACACGCCGAGTTTACAACACTTCACCCAAAAACCCTTGGAAAATACTTACAAAAACACTCGTCGCATATAAAATACACGATTTCTATATTTGATAAAGCGGCATTAGTACTAGCCGAGATTGAAACCAGTTGGTGTCTTAAAAGATTTATAATACAAACGTTTAAATCATTAACCCTAACTACTCCTTCTAAACTTCTCAATACTGGGGAATATGCCAAACTATGCCGCAGGGATTGAAAATCCAAATTAACTCGTGATAACACAGTAGCGCGTCATCACCACTTGTTTTCTTAATTTTTAACTTGTGTGCTAAAGCGCTTCAAAGAAAATGAGTAGTAAATAATATCCAACGCACCGCTTTCTCATAATAGTTTTCTGCATTACGAACTAGCTGGTGTATAACTTATTTGTGTAGGGAAATTACCTTCAACTAATACGACGATATGGGCTCGTAACGATTAATGGTAACACCAAATAAAACTTACGAGTCTTAATAAACAGTTGACGCGTCAAACTAGATAAGGCGTGTTTGATCGCCAAACCCATGAAAACTATATTATAGACCCGCAAATTATATCAGAGTTTTCCGCCTTTATCACATATTGTGTTAAGGATACTCCGCTCCTACTTGCGTAAGTCTAGCTAATTCGTACTTAAACGATAGACATGCCTTGAATAATATTTTATCAACTGGTATGACTGTTGATGAGACTACGATTTCTCAACAGTCAGGGGACTAATGTTGATACATGAAAATTTAATATTTGGGACAGAAGGTTCTTACGTGATTTGTAAGCCCAGGTCCACAAGTGGACTGGGGACTTGGGGACTCGATCCGGTCCAAAAAGGGCATGGTCCGACCCTAAATATAACATCCAAATGCAATAAAAAAAATAATAAGGTCAAGGAGAGTAAAAGGTTGTTGACCAAGGAGTCAAGGTTAGCTTATTAAGGAAGAAAATACAATTTTGTAATAAAAAAGAAGAAGACATGTGTCTTGAAGAGGTAAGAAAGGAAAGTCCATAAAGGGGAAAACGGTGGTATTTGGAAGGGGGATTTTTCTCTCTCTTCTCTAGGGAATTGAGTCTGTTGTGGATAGGACTAGGCTCTCGCAATACACTCTCACTTTTACCCATAAAACATTGAGGATTAGCAGATTTGGAATAGCTTTCTCTCATTCTCTTTCTATTATTAGATTCTTCATATTCAGCCGCACACTCACTAGAAGAAGAATTGGGTTTATCTTTATTAAGGCGCTCATCTTCTTCTTATTTAAGGCATCCATAAATTCCTGCCCCTCCGGATCGTGTTGACACCAGTTCAAACCTCTTCTAAATTGTAAGCTACTACTTGTAGGTTCTTAACATCGGCAGTACAAGCCTTATCATTATGGTCCACCATAAAGCAGTTTTACAGATTTTGTGAGGTTATTTCTCAAAATGATATATAACCCAATGCATTAGGTTATACCTAGCAGTGAAGAGCCATCCATATCTTTTAAAAGGTTTATTCAGATTGACTTCTACCCAAATGGTAATCAGCTTTGTGCCACTAGGATGGAAATTCTTTTGTTCCACCTTGCTTTTCTTTCCAATGCCCTTGCATATATCGCCTACTACTTGTATGTTGAGATATCTTAACAGCAAATTACGAAGTTGAATGTACCATGTTTGTGAAATAAACTTGTGGTCATTAATATCTATCTTTTTGTTATATTTTTGCTCTGCCAGCAAGTAGCTCTCCACTGATCAAGGACCCTTTTTAATCAAAATTTCACACGCTTTTTCATTGTTTGGTTTGAAAAAAAACAAGTTAAATCCCATGGAGTTTATATGGATTGGTCAGAATCTTCTCCACATCTTGTTCACTTCAGTTTTGAGGACATTGAAATCAATGGGTTCTTTTGAGATGAGTTTACCTAGAATACTAATAGACCAGTCCTTTGCAGCAAAAATTAACAGCTTCTGAAGATGAAATAGCTCTTCCTAAAACACCATGAGGGATGGAGCCAATATTAGCTTGCTTCATTCTTGTGATGATATTAGAGACATACTCATTTTGAGGGTTAGCCATAATAGCCGGAGAGTTTGAGAGTATGCGTTTTTTTTTTTGTGAAGAAGATCTCAGATGTGGATGTTTGTGATTTGCTTGGTTATATAAATTATGAGCCATAGGAATACAATCTTTACTAAAATATCCCAGTATTTTTTGGTACTGCATATTTTTTTATATTGGAAAGAATGCATATTTACGGAATTCAAAATCCGAAGGGTGTTTCTTAAAATAGATACCATGTTCCCATAATTGAAGGAAATGTGGCCTATCATTGAGTTGGATGTTCTGACTCTTTTTGAATTTATATCGGATTTGATTGGTAAAATAGCAGTATTACGGGATTTTCTGGTCCTTAATTTGGTAAGAAGAAAATGGGTGCTTGATGTGAATCTGGCCACGAGAGAGTCTGACGAACACTGTAAATAGGTTAAATTCTATAGAGATGAAAAGGACTAGACTATCATATAGACTTAATTCTCTAAGAATGAAGTATAATTATGGTGATGAAGCAATATTGCTGGAGCGGAAGCAACACTGCTACATATTTTTTGGATACTCGCTGCTAATTGAAAAGCAAAACTGGTGATCTTACTCAGGAAAATCAGAAGGATGCTACAAACACAGGAAAAGAGATTAGTTGTCCATGGATCAAATGGGTTATAACCAAAGGTCAAAACATAATCAAAGATTTAGCTATGAATAACTTTCCAAAGGAAATAAAAACAACGAAGCTGGGAAACTTAAATCTGAATTATAATAACTAAAAGATTCAAACACAAACTCAAAATCAAAGAATCAACTGAAAATTAAAGAATCAAACTCAAAATCTTCTTGCATCCCCGCTTGATCAAGAATTCGTGCTTCCATAGCTAGTCTATCTGTGTTCTCAATTAATATTGAGTTTGCATTCCTGATTTTACACACTGCATGTTGTAGTTGAAAGTGTTCGATTTGGACTATCCATATTTTTTATTTTAATGTTATATTATATGTACGATACAATATCATCATGTAAGCACTTTAAAGTTCTAACCATTTATTTTTTGTATTGTAGGCATGATATACACTCACAGGTGTTAAAAGTTGACAAAAGCCTAGAATATCAACTAGGCACGTGATCATGGATGATTTTTGTACGTATGATCTATGAGCTGCAAACAGTTGATTCATCTTACATAAGTCCATTCTTCAACCATAAAATGGAGTGTCAAATTCAATCAATTCGATCAGGTTGATTCATCTTTTATGTTTACTTATTGTGGATTTTTGTTTCCAATACAATTTAAACCCTAGACGATGAGCAATGGAATCCCATATCAGTCCCACAAGAGGATTAGTGTTCCGATTATCAAGATGGATATTACATCATTACTAGTAGCTAATGGTGAACCTCCGATCAAGGAATGTCTTTTCCAAATTGATTGACCAAGATTATCTTATTCAAAATTAAATTCTGGTAAGAAATCAAAGGAGAAATTTACGCGCGTAGAAAAAAGCAAGTCAGTTAATTTTGATTTAAATTCAAAATTTGAATTTACGTATAAGAGAAGAGAAAATCGGTCTCGGTTTTCGGATTAGGGTGCCTCAAGTTTGAACTCGAATATAGATAAGGGTCATCAGAAGATTCAGAACACATATTTGGTATCGGGATCGGGTGTGAATAAGGGTCAGCAAAACCAAGAGTCGAATCGAGAAGATAAATTGAATCATGAAATGGGTGATCCAATCATTTTATCCAACTCGTTCTCAAGTTTATCTTCAGAAGAAAAGGTTGACGACTTATTAAAAGAAGTTGTTTCCATTTCGCAGTTGCAGAAGTTTGATAGTTCTTTTTAGTTCAATTCAACTTTCTCCTATCAATCTTATCTGCTCTTCTATGGAAAAATAAAGTTCATTAAGGCTCAAGATTAAACCTTCTATGCGTACTGATTTTTTCTCAAATGCTTGCAATTGGTCCAAAATTGGGATTAACTTTTAAAGGCTTACCAGAAAAACAAATGATCTTATGATGGAATCTCTTAAAGGGCATCTTCTAAATTTTGCGGAGTTGTCTCAAAATTTAGTTGGTTGCAATTATGGGGTATTTTGTTAAGGTTTTTTATTTTTGTGGATTTTAAAATTGTTTGTTGGAATATGAGAGGGATCAATGATATTAACTACAGACACATCATTAAGAAAAAGGTTAGAGGTTGAAAACCAAGAAGTTTAGTCTTAAGAGAAACAAAAACTCAAGAATCCAATGATCTTCTTGATTGGCAGTTGTGGGGTGGTAGACATGTGAAATGGTTGGATGCTCATTCGGAAGGAAGATTATGGGGTATTCTCTACCGCTGGGATGATTCAAAATTAGTGGTTTTTGATCATCTTGTGGGAAATCATTCGATAGCTTTGTGATGTCAAATGATTGACACTAAATTTGATTGAATATGTAATGGTATTTATGCTCCGTTTAACACAGGAACTGAAAAAAGAAAATAATTTTGGAGGGAGATTGAGAAGTGAAGGAATATTGGGATCTTCCTTGGGTGATTGGAGGTGGGTTTTATAAGATAAACAGGGGAGTAGTCAATTGGGATTCATAATGACTTATAGAGCATTCTGAAATAGGATGTTATACAATTGAAATTTCCAGAGAGTCTCCCAAACTCTCCTGTTATTGGATAGAGACTTTTTCCAAGTCTTTTAAATTATCCAAACTCTCTTGTTATTGGATTAAGATTTGTTAGAAGTCACTCAAACACTCTTGTTATTGGATTAAGACTTCAAAATCATGGATTTGTTACTTATAGGGATTTTGGGAGACTTTTTGGATGAAAATAGGCATGAGTGAAATCTCTCCCTTATAGGTGATATTTTGAGAGACTTGAAAATTTGGATAATCCAAAGGTCCTCATTCCTTAACCTTATCGGATGGTTAGTAGCAAATTTCTTATATCTATAGTAAATAAGAGATTTAGCATGCACAAAAAAATGTATTTCTTATTTGAATTACAGTGGTGCACTAAGAACATCTTATATCTAAATTACAATAGCTTTTTTTAATTTTATTTTTTATTTTTATTTTTTTTAATTTTTTTTGACTTATTTTGACGAGTTTTGAACTGGTTGCATACTAACCCCATGACATCGGCTTTACTACGTAAAAAATAATTCATATTTTTAAAGAATCGGGGCAATCTCGATTCTTAACACCTAACTCTGGCTGATTATTGTTGATAAAATATTTTTGCTCAAATTAACCTTTTGGGACACCAAGTCCAACACTACATAACCTAAAGTCCAAGTAAAGACTAAAAAGATGGTATATTTATGAATTAGCCAAATTTTTCATACTGAAGACTATGTAATAATGGTCGAGAACTAACCGTTCAAAAAAATAGTAATGGCAAAACTAGTAAGTCCGAAAAAATGATATTGATTTTACGACCAAATCAAGTACTGTATCATTCAACAGGGCTGCTTGATCATATCAAGAAATCCCCAATTTGGGTGGTCTTTGATGACGGCAAGAAAGCCACATAATCCCATATAGATAATACATTTATTGAATATAGCATAAGATAACTTTATTATAAGAGCAAATTTTTCATACGATGCCAATGCCACACACTTGGTTTAGTTCACAATCAGTTAAAGAGAAATCAAGAACATCATCTATGATACTGGTTGATGATCTTGTCAACTCGTGCAAGATATAGACCAATTCCTATGGAGTAGTTTTTACACCCACCATCCATGATATTTTTTTGAACCTGATATGATCTAGACTATGAATGTCATGTATCATCCGACTTATTTTTGATTCAATTATTCAGATGTTCATTTGGGATTTTGCAGGGTTAATGAAGAACTATTGATTTTCTTATGCCATGGTCAACTTGGAGATAACTTATGTGTTGTACTATGTGATCAATATCGGTCGTTACGACCACGATAACGACAATATTTAAGGTATCGCTTCAAGAGCGCGACGAATCTTCAAATATCGTCGTATCGGCCGATACGGTCGAGATTCGGCCGATATTCAAGGTATATGCTTGTAACGTGCATAATAAAAAAGTGTTCATGATACTTGTGTTAATTGTGTAACGTGCATAGTAAAAAGGTTGGTAGATGTTTTGAATTTATGATTAGATATTTTAATCTTTTTATCTCTACAAATCACAGAAACTCTCTAGAAATCCATTAGATTTGTATCTACAAGTCCCAGAGACTCTCTACAATTCTCTTTTAAAATCACTGGAAATCTCTTTTGAAATCACTGAAAATCTCTATATTTCCAGAGAGTCTCCGGGAGTCACTAGAAATAAAAGTCTATGAAAGTCTATATAAATCCCAATTGACTATCCCCTTGAAAATTTACGTGTGAAAAATCTTCTAGTGAGGAATTGATTAGTAATATGAAAAAAATCAACAGATTTATCTCCAATTATAAATTAATGTGGAAATTAAATAAATGTCCTTATTTTTAACGGGCGTTCACAAATACCCTATTATCTATAATTATACTCTTCTCGAGGAAATTCAATTTATGATTAATACCAAATTTAATTTATGATTAATAATTATATATTAGTTAAGTTATCACTCCCGATAGTTACAAACATTTTAGAAAAAGAAATTTCCGTCAAATGAATAATCAAGAGAGAAAATTGATTAATTGACTCATGATTTGAATCCATTGTGAGTTCTTCAGTGATGTGGCAACATCTTGCATGTAAGAGAGAATGTATTGAAGGATGAAAGAGAATGTATTGAAGGCTGAGATGTTACCACATGATGGTCATTCACAATAGGTTCAAATCATGAGTCAATTAATCAGACTTCGGAGAAAGGTGTTCGTCGTAAATCAATTTCAGATTCAGAATCAAGTTTGATAATCATGTCATCATAATCTTCTCCAGTTCTTTTTCTTCTCATTTCAACAGTAATTTTCAAGTTCAGTTGAAGATTTGTGAGATCGAGATCTAATTTCTAGGGGTTCGATTTTCTGGTAATTTCAAACTGAAGATTTTGCATTGTTAATTTATCGAAGCTTAAGAACTAATCTTTTGATGTAATTTGTATTTAGATGTTTGTCATTTTTTTCAGAGATTATTTCGAATTTTAATTTTTGTCAACCATCTTCTTCTCGTAGTCTGTCACCACTCACCAAATAATAGTTTCTGATATCACATTAAAAGAAGATTTGGCAAGCAGTTCGAGTAATATTGATGTTGCTACTTCATCTAAGAGGTTCAGAGGAAAGTTAGTTCATTTATCATTTATTGTTGTGTTGTTGATATGTCATCTGCTAAGGATCAAGTGCCAAAAAAGTGAAAGAACCAATTAAGAACGAGGGGAGGTGTTTACGTTTAGTAAGCCTATAGTTCGATCAAAGGTTCTGTTTGAGAGAGGATATAGTCAAATGGATTGGTTACAGCTTACTCCAACACAACCTGATCTTGCAGGTAAATTCATTTACAAGTTATGTTTTGTCTTGTTTAGGAGGCTCCAATTATTGTACTGAAGATTTTGACGGCAATTAAATTTTTAGATACAGCACAAGAGTTGGTTGAATTTGATTTGCTTATGTTGGTTATATGTGAGTTTTTGCTCAGGCCGTCGTATTTGGGTATTATAAATATGGGTTTTTTTAGGAATGTTAAGAAATGTGTAGATGATATACTCTGGAAGTATCTTAGATTGTCGCTAATCATTTCATTACAGTTCAATTCTTCTTATTTGGGTATTGTCTGTTTTGAAGTTTTCGCCTCTCAAACGCTTGATTCTTCTTTAAATTGAAATGTAAGGAGCAACCAAATACCAGTGAGTTATACTTCTATTTACATATTTCTGTTGATATCATGGCTGTGCATTCTGACAATGGACTGTCGAGCTATTGTTGACAGTCCAAAATGATGTGTTTCAATTCGATCTGAATCTATTTGTTGATGGGTGGCTTCTGCTAGAGATGCTCTTGAGAAAGAGAAAGCCATCTGTAATTAGAACAAGAGTTTGGATCCTGTAAGATCTCAGAGTGACAAGCTTGATATTGTCTAAGCGTAACATAACCTGCTTTTGTTTTCGAATCTGGTTTGCAGTTAGGCTTGGGATAATCTACCCATGCTAAGGTTTTACTGGTACTTTGATGTTTACACTTTTCGTTCAATATATCCAGAAATTGGGTCTTCTCGTGCTTTATTCAGATTACTTGCTGCCATGCTTTCAGGACTTATCTAACTGGGTTGAGATTGAAGTTTTTGTAACTGGTTTCATTGGGTTTGTGCATTTTTAGGTCTTAGAGAGTGGTAGGTTTGTGATTGCAGATGAGGTTGTTCCGAGTTAACCAAAAAGACCATAGCATATAACAAATGGAGGTTACAGATGCAGGTTTAGGCCTGGGGTAGGTATTAGAGGGATGAAGCAATACTATGATGGTAGTGGGTAAGCTCCTAAGATAAATTGGAGTTAACTTCCTCAATAGCAGATGATTTTCCTGTAATTGTTGTTGAGAACTTGACTATCTAAAACTTCAAACAACTGTGTTTAAAATTGTAATTGTTCCTAAACATTTCGTACGAAACAGTGACATAATTAATGATGAATGTCATGTTGTCAGGTGATCCTGGATTAGCGAAGATTCAACTACTGCAAACAGATGCAGCAGTTTCTCTTAGAGGGATTTATGTGTGTGGTAATGGAACAACAAATGTTGTCCTAACTGTAGATATTGTGAAGGATCATATGACAAGTGCATATGCCTTTGAGGCTGGTAAGTATAACCTTATTCCGTGTTTTGTTCTTTCATAATATTACTTTTTAGTGTGTCCATGTTAACTACTTCACTTTTGTTCTTTCATAATATTACTTTTTAATGTGTCCATGTTAACTACTTCACTGTCACTCAAATTTTCTGTCAGTAAATAATATAATATATACAATGACTATTGCATTATATGGATGTTGTTTTGTAACTTTATTTGTGCCCTTGTTATGATGTGCGCTCACTTAAAACCTCATGTTCAACATATTTGCATTATATGGATGTTGTTTTCTGTATTCTGGAATGTGTCTGCTTTGGCTGCAGGACCATGGGCAGGTGCTTACTCTGCCACAAAGTGTGCTATACATTCCCTTAGTGATACTTTGAGGTAGATAACTAAATCTCCAATGAGTAGGTATGTTCACAATGATACATGCATTATAATGCACATTAAGACGAACTTGTGGTGTAATGGTAGCACACCTGACTACACGTCAGAAGATGCGTGTTCGATTCACGTCAGGTTCACTCATCCGAGTATGTTAATTTTGATATCAAGTTGGGTTGTTGACACCAAATTCTGGTGTTAATTTTGGGTTGTTGACACCAGATTACGATGTCAACAACATATTTTTTTTATGATTTTTTAATTTTGTGTCAACTTCGGCTTGTTGACACCAAATTTTGGTGTCAACTTGGGTTTGTTGACAGCAGATTATGATGTCAACAACATAACTTTTTTTTTTTTTTCTGAATTTTCAGTTTTGGTGTCAACTTTGGCTTGTTGACACCAGAGATTGGTTGTGGTGGTGGTGGACTGTTAGTGTTGATGGTGGTAGTGGTGGTGTTTATGCATGGAGTGGTGGTGGTGGTGGAGTTGGAGTTGGAGTTGGTGGTGGAATGGTGGTGAAGTGATAGGGAAATGAATTTGTTGTTTTTTGAAATGTAAAAAAGATATTATATGTAATAGATAAGAAAAAAAAATATACAAGTGAGGATATTAAGGTAATCTATTTTTAAGTGGATAAGGTTTCTAGAATGTAAAGGGTATAATTATAATATATATGGGTATCTGTGAAGGACTTCATTTCTAGGAGTATTTAATTAATGTACCTAAATTAATTGATTTTCCCTTGCTTGGAGCTACTTTTACTTGGAATAACAATCAAGTTTAAAGCATTAGAAGTCAAATTGATTGTTTTCTCATATTTGCTGAATGAGAATTACAATTTATCCTAGTTACTCAACAAGCTCTTGCTTGTCCTTGCTCAGATCACAGTCCGTTTTCTCTGGTTTGCAATGGTCTCACACTGATCCAGGGCCATTTCGCTGCAAGACTTTCTGGTTGCACACCCTAATTTTGTTTATTTAGTTCGATCTTTATGGTCTTCGTGGTTTCAGGTAGTGCATAATTTGTATTTTGCAAGAGACATCAACTTCTCAAGAATACTCTTAGATTGTGGCACAAAGTAGAATATAGGGAGCTGGATAGAAGATTAGATGAACTTGAGGAGATTTTTGTCAATCTTGATAGGGAAGAAAATGCAAATAATGGTTTATCTGATCCATAATGGGAAACCAGATTGAGAGCTAGACAAGACTATTGTCATTTGACAATCACTAATGCTGAAAAATTGAGAAGTATGGCAAAAGTTGCTCATATGAAGAATAGTGATGATAATACTAAGTATTTCTATAGGCTGGCTTCAGATAGAAGAAGGAGAAGCTATATTGGTACTATTAAAGTCAACGGAGTTTTAAATTCAAATGCTTAGGAGATTCAGGATGAAATTGTTAAATTCTTTGAAACCATTTTTCAGACTCAAAGTGGCAGGTCAGTGCCGATGGATCAAATGCATTTTTATAGAATTTCTGAAGAGGTGAAGAATTGATTTGAGCTAGATGTGGAAGAAGATGAATGTTTGGCAGTAATAAAAGCTTTATGACAAAATAAAGCACCAGGGCAAGATGGGTTTCCAATCAGCTTCTATTTTATTTATTGAGATACTTTCAAAAGTGATTTTATGGGTATTTCCAAGAAGCTACAACAGAAATATTTATTAGATTGGAGGCTTAAGAATACTTTTATAGCGTTAATTCCTAAGAAAGATTATGTTGAAGAGATCAAAGATTTAAGAACAATCAATTTGGTGCATGGGATGTATGAGGTGGTTTCCAAAGTTTTATCTGAAAGACTCAAAGTAGTTCTACCTACTACTATTTCCTATCAAATATCTTTTTATCAAGAAGAGGCAAATTTTAGATGGTGTTCTGGTGGCTAATGAGCTTATAGACTCTAAAATCAGAAGTGGTAAACCTGGTCTTCTTTGTAAAGTAGACTTTGAGAAAATCTTTGTTCATGTCAATTGGTATTTCTTGGATGAAATTTTCTTACCCATGGGTTACGGTGACAAATGGAAAAACATGATTAGATGTTGTGTGGAAATGGTTAAATTTCCAGTACATACAAATGGTTCTGCAACTGGCTACGTACTTTACAAGCAAGAAAGGTATTCGTCAAGGTGACCCCTTACACCTGTTCTAATTTTGCAAGTAGGTGAGGCATTGCCGTTCATTATCTCAAAAGCTTAAGAACAAGGTCTTATTTCCGGTTTTTAAGCTACACCATGATGTAAGCTTATTAGAATTGCATATGACACTCTTTTTTTTATATAGATGTTGAGTATAACAAGTTAAACAATTAAGACTTTTACTTCTCTCTATTGAACATCTAATTGGTTTAAAGATCAAATTTACTAAGAGTTGTATCTATGGTGTGGGTTTTGAAGGTGACTTGAATGAGTTTTCTTAACTTGTAGGATGCTATAATGATGTTTGCCTATAACTTACTTAGGTCTGTTCCTCGATGATAAGAGTGGTTGTGTAAAAAAGTGGGACAAGGTGGTTGATAAATTTAATTCCAAATTGGTAGGATGGAAAAAACCAATTCATAAAAGGGCTGGTAAGATTATCTTGATTAATAGTGTGCTTTTTAGCTTTCCAACTTATTATATCTCACTTTTTGAAATGCTAGTATTTGTTGCTAAGAAGTTGAAGAAATTGATGAGGGGTTTACTTTAGATTGATAATAAAGGAGATTAAAAGGGCACCTGGTGAAGTGGGAGACTCTTTGGAGGAGAAAGAATTGGGGGGAGGGGGATCAAGAATTTCAAAAAGATGAATCAAGCTTTATTGACTAAATGGCTTTGAAGATTTGCTAATGAGAAGGATGCCTTATGGAAGAATGTGGTTGTTGAAAAGTATGGAGTTGAAGTGGTTAAGTGGATTTCAAAATTTCCTAAATCTTTGTATGGTTAGTCAGTTTGGAAGAACATTATGAAATGTAAAGATGTTTTAAGAGAAATATTAGATTTAAAACTAATAACGATGTTAATGTTAGATAAAGGGATTGATATTTGGTTAGATAACATTCCTCTTCAAATTAAATTTCCCACTCTTTATTCCATTTCTATATCAAAAGATAAGTTTGTTGTAGATGTTTGCAATGAAGTTGAAGGCAATATTGAATGACAGTTGATGTTGCCTAAAAGATTGAACACAGTTGCAAGAGGGGATTTAGAAATTCTGAACAGGGATCAGGATACTTTCATTCTTAATACTCAAGCTGCTAACACTGTGGAATGGTCTCTCAACTCCAAAAAGGTTTTCACTGTGAAATCAACTTATGACAGTTTGGTAGTGAATGATGGTAGCTATAATCCAATTTTTAAGCGCATATGGCATCAGAAACTCCCTCTAATATTTTTTTTCTTTTGGACTTTATGTCTCTCCAGATTACCTACGTACCAGATATCTTTTAAGAAGAAAGGGTTCATATGTTCCGAATAGTTTATTATTCTGTAACAATTTGGAAACAACCACTTATATTTTTTTGCATTGTCCATTTGCTTTACAACTGTGGTCTCACTTACAGGATAGGTTGAGTTGGTTTTTCACTATGCCAACTGAAGCTACTTCAGCAGTTCATTCGTGGAAGCTTTATCAGTCGAATAAAGATAGCAATATAGTTTGGGACTTTATCTCAGCGGTCATCATGCGAAGCATATAGTAGGAGAGGAATTCAAGTGTTTAATGACAAGGCTAATACCTTTACGACAGTTCTATGTAAAGCAAGTACCATCTCTTCACATGGTTTTTAGTTGTAAAAGAGTTCAAGTCAGCAAGTACCATCTCTTCACATGGTTTTTAGTTGTAAAAGAGTTCCAGTCTTTAGCTTCAATCATGTGATAGTCAATTTGCCAAAAGCTTATTTTGAACCTTTATAATTCATCTAGTAGCCTGTTATTAGTTCTTTCTTTTTCTTTTTCTCTTTGTTTAGGGTGGTTCAAATTTTTTATACCTTCTTTTTTTTTATTACTATTTAACGTTTGGTAGGGCTGTACATGGTAACGGATTTCCGCGGAAACCGAACCGAACCGAACCGAACCGTATAGGGAGAAACCGAACCGAACCGTTTGTTAATGGAACGGTTTTGGAAAAAAAACCTAGAAACCGATAGTCACGGTTTCGGTTTTGGTTTGACCAAAAACCGAACCGTTATGCCATGGAAAACCGAGTAACATACACCGTTGATATAGATTTTGATAGATTAAATCTACACCCTCCATTACCCTTCATATATAACCCTTCTCTAACTCTCTTACCCTAATTCTCTTCCAATTTTTTCAGCAGCAGCCCAGCCTCCGCCTCCACCTCCAGCCCTCCTGCACTCATTCACTGAATCACAGTAAGTTTCTATCTCTTCTCTTCTTCTTCCAATCTCTTATCTTCTTCTTCTCCACTCCTTGACTGAATCACAGTAAGTTTCTATCTCACTGAATCACTGATAGTTCTATTTCACTGTGGTTTTTCATTTTCTTCTGGTTTTGTTAGATTTTTCAAGGTGGGTTTTCAGGAGACAATCTAAGACATTGAAGATTTGTGCTAATCATCTAGGTTTGTTTTCTGTTTATTGATAGCATATCTTCCTGTAGATCTTCTATCATCAATTGACCCTGCCCAATCCGCATCCGAATAAGCAGTGAGCCTTGTAGTTCCCTTTGTAAACAATATTCCATGGTGTAGTGTTCCCTTTACATAGCGCAGTATACGCTTTGCGGCTTCCATGTGCTCCGTTCTCGGTTGGTGCATAAATTGGCAAACAAGATTCACAGCAAAAGCTATGTCAGGACGGGTCCAGGTTAGATACTAGAGAGCACCTACTAGAGAACGATAGTCGGTTGGGTTAGGCAGCAACTCCCCTGAGTCTCTGTTGAGTGTAGTAGAAGCAACCAATGGAGTGTTGTAAGGTTTCGAGCCATCCATTTTATGTTTCAGGAGAAGATCTACAGCATACTTTGTTTTCCCAAGGAATAGTGAATCAGTAGTTCTCGTTACTTGCAGGCCCAAGAAGTAGCTTAATTGACCCAAGTTCTTGATCGGAAAATGAACCTGCAGGCTTTGAATAACATGTTGTAGATGAGTTGGGGAGCTACCTGTTAACACTATATCGTCTACATATACCAAGGCCACAGTAATAATAGAGTCCAAATGATAAACGAATAGAGAAGTATCAGCCTTAGATTGTACAAAGTTCAAACCTAAAAGGCTTGTACTCAACTTGTCGTACCATGCCCTTGGCGCCTGTTTTAGCCCATATATCGCTTTATTAAGAAGACAGACTGCTGTGGGCCTTGTTGGATCAACATAACCCGGTGGATGGGCTATATAGACCTCCTCCTTGAGATCACCATGAAGAAACGCGTTTGAGACGTCAAGTTGATGAATTTTCCAATCAAATTGGATTGCTATAGATAAAACTACTCGTATGGTTGTAGGTTTAGCTACTGGACTAAAAGTTTCTTCATAATCTAGGCCTGGTTGTTGATGATATCCTTTAGCCACCAACCGGGTTTTGTATCTTGCTACAGACCCATCTGGGTTGTGCTTGATTCTAAAGACCCATTTACAGCCCACAAAGTTATTGTGTATGTCTGGTGAGTCCACCAAAGTCCAAGTCCCAGCATCAACAAGAGCCTGATACTCGTTTTTCGTTGCTTCTTTCCAAACTTTTTCTTTGTGAGCTAAAGTGATAGATGTGGGTACTGTGGTAACAGTACTGAGCAATGCTTCACTTAATGGATATTTTGTTGTCATTAAGGATTTGGGCCTGTTATGTCCTGTTTTTGCTCGTGTCAGCATTTGATGACTATTGGTAGTAGTGACTGATGTGTCTGATATAGATTCCTGGGCCACTTGTATAGTTTCTGACAAGGTAGAACCAGCTGTGGAGGCTATCATTGATGAGAAGAGTCATCAGAACTGGTAGAAGAAGACACTAGCTTTGAATAGGGAAACGATATCTCATCAAACGAAACGTGCCTAGAGATGTATACTGTTCCAGTAGTTGGGTCAAGGCCCTATATCCCTTGTGATTTAAACTATATCCAATAAAGATGCAATGACGACTTCGTTGTTCAAGTTTGTTGGTGGTGTATGGCTTCAACCATGGGAAACAGGAACAACCAAATACTCTGAAGGACTCATATGCTGGGGATTTTCCAAATAGTACTTCATAGGGAGAAAAAAAATTAATGGATTTTGTTGGCAATCTGTTGATGATAAAGTTCGCTGTTTGTAGAGCATCAACCCTAAATTGTGTAGGCAAATTTGACTGACTTAGAAAAGTCCTTGTAATTTCCAACAAATGTTTGTGTTTGATCTCAGCAACTCCATTTTGTTCCGGAGTGTGAGGGCAGGTTAGCTGATGAATAATCCCCTTTTTGGAACAAATTCCTTTAAGAAGTTGTTGATAAATTCACCACCATTGTCTGTTCGAATGGTGATTACAGTAGTTGACAGTAAATTTTCTAATTGAGTGACTAATCACACAAACGCAACTTTAAACTCAGACTTAGTAAACAATGGAAGTAACCAACAAAATTTAGTGTATTCATCGACTATATTAGCATAATAGAGTCTCCCAGAGACTGAAGCTACATGACATGGTCCCCAGAGATCTATATGAAGTAGCTCTAGTGGTTTTACAGCCATTGAAGTAGACATTTTAAAAGGCAATTTCTTAGATCTACACAATTTACAATCAGTGCAATGAAGAGGTTTTGAGAAAGTACTAGGCATTTGGATGAATGAGCGTAGTCGTTGCATAGTCTGAAATGAAGGGTGTCCAAATCTTCGATGAAGCATCAGAATATCAGTTGTTGTTGTTGAAGCCAGTGCAATTTGTGGAGGATGTTGAGTACCAAAGTGATCGGATATAAACCATTTCTATGTGGCCCTTGAAAGAGAATTATCCCAGATTTCTTGTCCTTTTTAGTGAAGCCAGATGAATCAAAAATCAAACAACAGTTGTTGTCAGTTGTAAATTTATGAATTGATAACAAGTTATGAGATGCCTCAGGAACAATCAGGATATCAGTCAGATTAAAAACATGATCATTAGCAAACTTATGTGTACTACCTTGATGTGTAATTTCCATACCTGCACCATTTGTCGTTTGGATAGTGTCCAGTCCATCATAGAGAGTTGATTCCTGTAGAATTTTGACATTTGATGCAATATGTTTATTTGCTCCACTATCTGCTATCCACTCCTCTTCATCAAAGATATCTGCGGATGCTAGCATTGCACTCAGATTAGATGGAGGAACTCTTCCCTGATATGTAAAATTAATCCTTTGAGCACAAGTCGTTGCTATATGGCCTGGAGAATTACATATTTGACAGACTGTTCTGTCTCCAGAGGAGGAGCCTCTTCCATTTGTCTTGGAAAGAAAGTAGGATTAGGATACCTTGGACCATTATAGAAATGTCTCTGACATGGTCTAAACGTTCCTCGAGAGTTAGAATAGTAATTTCTTGGATATCCTCTTCCAGTATTAGAGAAAAATGCTTTAGCGGATTGCTCTTCTTTCTGTAATTTTTGTCTTTCTTGAATAACCGTCTCTTCACTTATTAGATTATTTTGCAGTTCGATGCAAGTCACCGGTGGATTCTGATGACGCGTCGATGTTGCAAAAGGAATGTAATCTTCATTAAGTGCCTTGAGTGTGATTACTACTAATTCTTTATCAGAAACAAGTTCACCTGCTGATGCCAGTTGATCAGAGAGAAACTTGATTTCATTGATCAAAGATGAAACAAATTTTGTTCCTTGAGTGATGGATAGTAGCTTTGTTCTCAACTGAATAGAATGAGTTGATGACGCTTTACCGAATTGGTCTTCTATATTCTTCCATAGTTCAGCAGAAGAATTAGATCTTGAAAAATATGCAATCACCGACTCAGATATTGTTGAATGGATCCACATAGTAATTGTGGAGTCCTCATCCAACCAGTCGGTATATGATGGATTATCAATTGCATGTTGTTGATTTCGAGGACTGGTAAATTGCGGAGGACATGGAAACGATCCATCAAGAAATTTCTTGATTTGGAACTTCTGAATGACTGGATTCATTAAACTTTTCCATGTGTAATAGTTGTCTTCCTTTAGTTTTAGCTGAATGAAATTGGTTAATTGATTCAAAGGTATTTTAGAGAGAGAGGTTGAAGTAGTATTTTCCATTGAAGAAGTAGAAAAAGATGATGATGGGAATGTTTCGATCATGAAAATATTTTTGGATCAATATCTTGATTGGATCAAGAAAATATCAGAAATATGAACAGCCGCAGTGAAGATCGATAAAACTACAAACAAAGAGTTTCTGGTGTAAAACTATTAAGGATAGATCTAATCTTTCTTAATACTAGAAAACCAGAAAAATTCGTTTGTAAAGCAGATCAGAGATTTTTAGAGCAGTGATGAGAAGAAGGAGGAGATTAACTTTCTCTGTTTAGATCCATTTTAAAAATTTGAGAAGAGTAAAGGTTTTGATACTGCTCAGTAGGTTATGAAGAAGAATGAATGAAATACAAGAAACGAGATGAAGACTCCTCGAGAACTTACAAGTTTTTAATGGGATTCAGAAATTGTCTGCCATGCTGTTGATGTTTACCTGATCGAAAAACTGACAAATGGAAAATTTCAAGAAATGATCATTAATGCTTCAACAATCAAGGATCTGACTTTTATTTTCTGCAGGAAGAAGAAAATATCGAGAGTGGCAGTACTGTAAATCGAGAAGGAATCATTAATGGTTCAATAACCGAGAGAGATTAGATTGAATAAAGAAGACAATCACGTTAATGAGGAAGAAACGACTCTGATAACTTTCTGATAGAAAAAAATATTTTGAGCATGTTCCCAAGATGAACAGCTCTGATACCATGACAGAATGGTAAAACTTTAATTGAAAATCACATTGTACATAATGACTCTCTACTGTCTTTTATACAGACACTTAACCGACTACACAGGCATGCTTACATTATGACTCTTTACGTGTACAGGTTGTATTTCAGGCTGGATAACTTTCTGGATTACACATGTGACACGTATCAATCCGGTGATCGTGTATAGTTGTTATGATTTAACCAAATAATTTTAACAGGAAAAGAATTGACAGCTTCGGAAGAAAAAAATAAAGCTGAATTATATTCGATTCAAAGATGCAATTGGGATTAGAAAAATCCTTCTTCTTGTCTAACATTTGTAATTCTCTTTTTATGACTTTGAATTTTAATTCTGTTCAATCTATGTTGATCGTATGAAAAGATCAAATGACGATTATGTTGCTAGTTAATTAGTAGTAATCGTCTAGCTTGATAGCTTCACTGCTTCTACAAATGGGATTATGTTGTCTTTATTGATTCAAATCTTGGGTCGAAGACAGATTTGGTAAAGATCAATGGAGAGGATTCAAATTGATTTTGAGTTCTGTTGGGAGAGGGAAGAACGGGTTGAGACTGATGCGATTATAAGAAGATTTGGAAAGAGTTGTGCCGGAACTGATGATTGTAGTGAGCCTTTGTCGTTGAATGTGTAGTTGAATCGTTTTGTTTGATGAATGTTTGAGAGTCTTGGTTACATTCAAACTCGTATTTGCAGGGAAGGAGTTACAAAAGAGCTAAGCAAAACAACTGCAAACTCAATCTCCATCATCATATCTCTCGCGCAGAATGTGTGATAAAAAAACCAAATGAAACCTCACATGTTCTGAATCTCGCTGAACCACCCCCACCTCTGTTTCAATATATTAAGATTTAGAGTTTGAATCTCGCTGTTAATAATTAATCTTAATCCTGAGATTCAGTTAGGATTGGAAAAGAGTTTGTTCATAAATAAAGTTGATTAGGATTTAGCTATCTTTAGATCGGAACAAGGCCGTCAGACTAAAAAGGGTGTTTTTGGATTTTTTAAAATAATTATTTTGCTATTAAAAATAATTGTTTCTTAGTTAAGTCAACGTTTTAATTTGATAGTCTCTAACGGGTCAAGGTACCAATCTTTACTATTTTTAAATTTTGGGTACCGAAGTAATGTATTTGACATTTATTGGGTATCAAATGTTAAATAGTCCAAATAAAAAATATAAAAATAGAGACACAAATCCGCATACTTCTATATATATAAAAAATATTTTTCTCCTCCTTCTTTTTATTTTGTGTTCTATTTTTTTTCTATTTTTTAGTTTCATAACAACCTTAGTGTTTTTATACATATATCTGTACTTTTTTATTTTATTATTTTTTTATAGACAAGGGCCTTCAGCAAGCCTAATACTTAGCCTCAACTATTGGTTTGAGCCAAATAGGAGGAACTGACCAGTACATAACACCAGAGTTTACTTTTTCACATTGGGCTAAAGCATGAGCTGCACAATTACAAATCTGGGGCTGGAAAGAAAATTTACAAACAACAAGGAGAGAAGCAAAGTATTTGATATCCTTGAAAATGTCATTTGTTCTTGAGTTCCAATCAAAAATTCCAAGCGTAAACTGATCCATCAGAGACTTGACATCACTCTCGTTTATTAGGTGGGAAATCTCAGCTCAACAGCTTCTTGAGAGCTGCCCAAACATCACGAGCTTCAGATTCTTCAGCCGAACCCACATCAAAGGAAAGAGAGGCACAAAAGGAAGCTTTTTTGTCGAGTTTCTCATCACAAAACCTGCACCATTTGCCAAAGTTAAGTCGTCAAACACGCCATCAATATTGCATTTAATACATCCAACTGGTGGGGGCATCCACAAATCAAGACTAGGGATAACAATACTGGTTTTGGCTTGTATAACTGGGTTTTAACTATAAGCATGACTTTAGCTCTACTGATAACAGATTGATGGGAATCTTTTTTTGAATTGAAGATGGGATTATGTCTACTGATCCAAAGGGACCAAAGAATAGTAACAAAGAGACCTTGATAATCATCAGGCAGTCTAGTAGCAGGATCAATCAACCAAAAAAAGAGTTAATCAGGCAAGGATTTATCCAAGAAAAGAGCAGTATTCATACAAAGATTAGACAGAAGCTGGACATGACTAGCATAAGGACACAATACTAAAGCATGCACAATAGACTCCTGACCATCATCACACCTGGAGAAACAAACAAAAAGCATAGGCATGAGAGTGTGAAGATTAGATCTAACAGGGAGAGCATTTTTAGCTGCTTTCCAGATAAATAATTGAACTTTGTGAAGGACTTTTAATTTCCAAATAATCTTCCAAAGATTACTACATGGGGAAGGTCTAGACCCCCTGAGTCTCATATAGGCAGATTTAGAGGAAAATATACTAGTCTTCAAAAGTTCCCAAGCCCTCCTATCAGGAGTGAAACACTGGTTTAAGGGGATTGTGACAATCTTCTTAACAGAAGCATTATCAAAATAGGTATTGAGTCTACAAACATTCCAAGTTCTAGACTCCTGGTTAATCAAATAAGAAACTTTAACATTTGGGTCAGGAGAAGTCAGGGGATTAGGGGTAGCAGAACCCAAATTTGGTATCCACTTATCACACCAAGGATCAATAAACTTATTATCCCCTACAATCCAAAAAATGAAAGGTTTGATAAGTTCTTTGATGGTGAAGAGGCATTCCCAAGTCCAAAAATAATTACCAGGGCATTTAGCATTCAAAAAGTCAGTCCTAGAGAAATACCTAGCTTTCAGAGAAACATCAAGTAAACAATCATGGTTTTCAATTAATTTCGAGGCATTTCTAGCTATCATGGCAAGATTATTTAACTCATCTTTCCTAAGACCAAGACCTCTTCAGACTTGGGAGAGCATAAACTATCCCAACCTAGGAGGTGCAACTTTTTATCCTTAGGATCTAAAGTTTCCCCCACGAAAAGTTACAAAGGTGGGAGTCCATTTTTTTACAGAGATATTTAGGAATTAAAAAAGCTCTCATTTGATAAAGAGGGATGGCCTGACCAACATGCTTAAAAAGAGTAGTTCTAGCTACCTAAGAGAGAATTTTATGAAACCAAGAAGAAATTCTGGCATCCGCTGAGTGGAAGACGCCCATATGAGTTTGAATTTTAGATGGTTGAAAAGCAATAGGGGTACCCAGATATTTTCTCCCAAATCTCTAGAGATTACTCTCAGAATGCCAGACAATTGGCACATTATGGATTCTGGGATTTTTTTACTAAACAAAATACCAGATTTTCAAAGTTGATTTCCTGACCAGAGGCAAGACAATATTCGTGAAGATAGTCTTTAATGGTCTGGAAATCTTTCACATTAGCTTTAGAAAACAGAAGAGAGTCATCAACAAATAAAAGGTGAGTAATGTTGAGAACATTTTTATAAATCTTGATTCCTTCCACAAAACCATTTATGGTAAGAAAGTCTATGTAAACCACCTCATGGGCAAGCAGAATATTGTCATAAAATACTTCTTTTGGGGACAAAAGCACTTTGATTTTGAGAAATGATGGTATCCATGAAAGGTTTAAGTCTGTTGGAAAGAGTTTTAGACAATATTTTATAAATAAAATTGCATAAACCAATTGGTCTATATTGCGAGACCAATTCAGCAAGAGGGACTTTTCAGATCAACACAATATTAGTGTGATTGAAGGCTTTGGCAGTGTGGCCTGTTTTAAAACAGGTTTAAGTCAACTTGATGTAATTTTGAAATAGTGGTAAAAGGTTCGATACTCAGACTTGTAAAGATTCGATTTTCAGACCTAATTTTTAATAACTAAAAATAAAGAAAATTAAAATAAAGTTGATTTAAAATTGATGGGAAGAACTAGGACTAAGGATTCCACCATTCGTCAATTTTTCAAGTGATACAAATTTGCAACTCATGTATTCAGTTTAATCAAAACATTGCCAAAGTTAGATTTTCAAAATAATAGTTGTAAATCGTAAGCATGAGACATCAAAAGCTCTAAACCCAGCATGAATCATCAAATAAAACACAACTAATTGATAAAAACCATTTTTTTTCCAATTTTAATTCAAAGCAAATAATTATTAAAGAATTGCAAATAATAAATAAAATAAGAATTACCACTTTATTACTGGAAAAATAGCTTCCTCCATCGCCCCAGTAATGATGATTAGCTCATCATATTGGAAACACTCTCAAAACATTTGTGCATAGCTCAAAAAGTGTTTACAATGATGGTATAGAAGTAACACAGACGATTAGATTCGCTTATAAGCGTTAAAGAGAATGTTTCCTCTGTTGCCGAAGAAAAAAGTAAAGGGAAACAATATAGTACGGTTCCTGAGAGCTTCAGAATTTTCAAGGAATATGCAACAGAAACTCCGACTGTTTTCTGGAGCCTTATGTTCTTAATGTGCTCTTCACCAGCAGATTTTTTTCTTCTTCCTGGAATTTCTCCGGCGGCGCTGGCTTCTCCCCATGAGATTTTCTTCGATTCTCTTTGGTATTTATAGGCTTTGGGAACCCTAATAACTCTTCCTAAGTCGATAAGGATGCAATGAAACATCCAAATCCAACTCAAATTCAATGCAAATCCGAAACAGAGCGAAACTCCTTTTCCGGCTGTAAATCAATTTTTCAAGCAATTTTTCCGGCGTGAAACACTCAGAAGTGATTTTTTTAATCTTGTTTACGATTCTTCTTTAATTGGGTAACTCAGAATTACCCCAAGCTCTTTAAAACTCGATTTTCACCAAACTCAGAAACTTTCTCACGTGAAAACGCTCTTGGATACAAGATGTCCCCTCTTTGCATTTATTGCGATTCTTTCTCCATGAGTATCGTAATCGATATAGTCTTATTACTAAAAAAAAAGAAATTTCCTTTTTTTCAAAGGGGAATCAACGCTTTTTCTTCTTCCTATATAATTCTCATGTATATGAATGCGAATCCATAATAGGGGACGTATAATTTATAGACTCCGCAATAAAGATTCGAACGATTAGGTGTATTTTTTTCGACATTATTTTCGTGGGGATACAACTCGAGGTTCAAAATTCCAAGAGACTTATTTTCTTCCAAGGAGTAGATTCGGAATTAAGGTAAGGAATGACAAATATGAAAATAAGGGCCTCTGTTCGTAAAATTTGTGAAAAATGTCGACTGATTCGCCGTCGGGGACGAATTATAGTAATTTGTTCCAACCCGAGACATAAACAGAGACAAGGATAATCCTTCGAAAAAGGACCCAACGTACAAACGCGGCATTGCTCCGTCAGGCTTTCGCCCATTGCGGAAAATTCCCCACTGCTGCCTCCCGTATTTTCTTCCCGCCATTTTTTGATTTTTGAATTTGAAATGAAGGTGCCCCCAATCCAATTGTGGGTGCCATTAAAAACTTTTGTTGGGGTGCCTTTAGTAATTTTTCCGGGTGCCTTTAACAACTTTTTGAGACGATTGTTCCACAAATATTTATTTCTCAAAAATACTTATTAAGACATAAAAACACATAAATAGTACAAAATCGAACACTAGTAAAATAGATAATTGAGCACAATTTAGAGACAAAAATGTGTCTATCAAATACCCCAAAAACTTACTATTTGCTAGTCCTCGAGCAAATCTAATCTAGAATATAAAATAAAATTCTAACTCACTTTCGCAGGAATCGCGACTATATTTAGCATATGTAATAAGCCTTTAAACCCCTAGGTGTCCCTAGTGGACGAGTTTTGTCTCGTGAGGGTTTCCAAGAGATATACACATAAAACTTTTACTCCAAATTTTTGCTACTCGTGAACGATTGAGGATAAACACTTAACAAGCTATTTAGTTGGCATACGAAATTCTTCGGCTTTGAGAATCATTACCCTATATGAGTCCAACTGTTGTACATGAGTTTTTACTCAAGCATACTAAAATTCATATATAAGAAAACAAAGCTCTACTCAGATAGTCGTTCAACCACAATACTCAGAATCCATCAAAGTTCAATCACATGAAAAGATTTAGAAGATGGTTGTGGAGGTGATGAAGTTTGCGCATGTTGACTTAGGTGAACGGTGTTTCCCATATCTGTCTGAAGGTCGGTACCAGGATGAATCCTAATGGATTTAGATTCATGGTCTTAATCGTAATACTAATATCGATTCAACTGGTATATACAAGGGTCCCATCGATCGAGTTATTGAAGATAAAACAATTATAAATGTACTGACAACATGATTCGATCAAATTGAATCCAAGCGCATGGTCCTTATCAGCTTGATACATGATAGTTCCCATGGATCCTGCGTTCCACGCTTGCTTAGCCGACGAAGACAAGGAGAACACACACATATTGCTATCAAAGTGTCAATACTCGAATTTTTTTCTTGCAATAAAGTCTAAATAATCTCAAACACTCTACTCCATCCTGGCGGTGATAACAATTCGATATTGGTGCCCCACCAAATCACTTAGAGAAAACAAAAATTGCAAAAATAAAAAGAGAAGGTGATATGGTTGAGATAGACTCTGAGATATGGTGACAACTATCATGTTATTTCTAACACCTGAACTCTGTCCTTTTATGAATAGACCATTTAACTGGGTACACCAATTCCTATAGAAAAATAGCTCAGTTTCCATCTACCTAAAATGGTTAGTGTCATCCTGAATTGTTCACAAGTTTCTAGACTTTGGAGTTTTATTATTGTAAAAGTTTCTCCCTTACCCCCAAACTTAAATCTGACATTGTCCTCAATGTTATAAAGATGAATGATTAAAAATATGAACAAGAAGAAACTGTTATCACTTCAAGAAAAGGAGTTAAGAAAAGATATTACCGTGTCGCATGAGCACGGGTTACCTCCCAAGAAGTGCTAAGTTTAAAGTCTTCAGCCACACTTAGAAAGAATTAGTCACCTCATAGAATCATATAGCAATAGCCGGAACAACTCTGGGTCATCTAGATCAAATAGTGCTATCACAAAAAGGAAACTGCAGAAGGCCAGAGAGTGAATAAACAAAGTACAACCTTATCCCTATCTAGTTTCTTGTTTAAAACAACTATATCTAGTTGAGGTTCAAGTTCAGGCTCTATAAAAGGGTCTAAATAAAATATTTTCATGGGCTGGATTTCCTCATTGGTAGGATCAACAGGATCAGGTTGTAGAGTATGGAAGAATTCAACTAAAAACTTAGAAGCACATAATAATAACCTGAATAATTGTGGATCCTCAAAGTCAACCAGATTTGACTCACACAGTTGACTACTATGAAGGTGGTCATTCTTAAACAAATGTGCCGATTCTAATTCCCTAAAGTAATTAGGCTTAGTCTCAAAACTCAATAACTGACACATTTGAAATTCATACGTTCCCACATATGGAAGAAAATATTTTGTTGGGAAAACAAAGTCAATCTTGGTATTATCGCCTAGGTAAACCACATCGAACAGAGGATGGGTTTCTAACAACTGAACTTCTTTCTGGACATCACCAAGCTCGGGAAATATAGTTTAAATATGATCTTGTAAAATGGTAGAGGTACATATGTCAACTCTTCCAGACCATAAAGGTAAGTTAATCTGGCTCTTATGCGAGACAGAGTGCTAGAATCAGAAGGATTAGAAGATTGGATAGAAGTTAATCCCTCCCTAGTGGTAGATATATTGGTTTGAATATTACCCAAAGAGGATTTATTCCAATCCCTGAGACCCTTCTTGATGTTCATTAACTTAGCTCTCGATTTATAGGCAGGGGAACCCACTACATTAGCAGATCAAGAATTAACAATGATATCTCTACAAGTAGGATCTTCAATCCACATGACCATAAAATGGAAAGGTTTGGCATGCAAACATTATCAAAGTTAAATCGTATATGCATAGGGAAATGATCATAAGAATCTCTAGGCATGTTATTCACATAAAATTTAGGAAATAAACATTCAACAACAAAGTTAATGAGACTTCTATCAAGTCTTTCAAAAATAAGATCAGAACCAGATTGTATATTAGACCAAGTAAACCTAGGGCCTGAAAAACCAGGATCATGCAGATCAAAGACATCACAAAAGTTTCTTAGGAAAAGAAAATCATCATCAGAGACATCTAGACCACCATATTTATCCTCCGGGCCCAAAAAGGCATTAAAATCTCATACCACAAATAAAGGTTAATCTAAAGGAGTAGTATATAAACTACATTGATTATCCCAAAATGAGTTTCTGAGATCACTATTTGGTTCTCCATAGATGAAATGAATATGGCAGGTTTTAGAGTGAATATAATGTCCCTAGTTGTAACATAGATACCCCTAAAGTTGGATGAAATTATGCTAAGATTGATTTCTTTTTCCCAAGCCAGAAAAGACCCCCACTTCTTCTAATACAAGATACATTAAAAGCATAAGGGAAGCCCATATTCTTTAGTTTCCTAGAAGCATTATCCTTTTGCATTTTGGATTTAGAAAGAAAGATGATGTCTCGGTTAATATTTCTAGTAAAATGTGAAGCTCCTTATTGGCCGTTTTTTCCCCAAATCCTCCCACATTCCAAACCAGCATATTGATATTATTAACATGAAATAGAATAGACGAAACAGGTATATTGATGTTGGAATTTCTCATAGGGATAGGAGAAGAATGATTTACCTGATTGGTAGAATCAGAGCTACCATTAGGCTGAGTGCTATCAAAACCACCACTTTAGAGAGAATTTTGAGTACCCTGGAAGTCCTGGTTAATATCCCCTTTAGGAGATTGATTGCGAGCACCACTGTTAGTAGACGAGTAGCTAGTATCCTCATTGGAGCTTCCATAGGGATTATTCAGGATTTGAGAAGAGATGAAGGTATTTCTTAGATTGATGGGAGGGAGATTACCCAAATTGGTAATAGGAGGGCAGAGTTTGTTGTAATATGGTTCAGTGGTATCAGGGTATCCAAAAGGAACCATTACAATGCTTTCCAGGGAAGGTTTAGAAGCTATGTTATATTTTCTTAGCTCAGCTCTAGGATTAATCTTGCGTTTGAGGTTAGAGAGGGTATCATGTTCAGCAACAAGAAATATAATTTCTTCTCTTGATAAAGTTGGTAACTGAGTTAGCTGAGTTAGAAGTAAGAATCGAACCCAATTTGCCCGATCCAGAAGAAAAAGATAGAGATTGACCCCCATCAACTGGAGGTTCCACTTGTTGGTTCAGTGTGCATTGAACAGAGGGACTATCAATGACATTACTTGGGGAATGATGGACTTGAACTGGCCAACATTGAAAATCTTCAAAGGACCAGGTTTTGAGATAAAATGACCCATGTTGATTTGCATCATGAGGTTTTCTTCTTCACTCGAATGTTGATGTTGGACAGATGTTAAAGTTTTGCCTTTGTTTAGATCATGCTGGATAATTCTTTCCTCTTGAGTCTCCATTACAACATCATTTCTTTGAACTGTCAGGTTAACAAGAGTTTGGGTAGAAGCAGAATCAGGTGAGATGACTTGAGGTTGAGGCGACATCAATCGAGAAACTTTTGGCAGAATATATGTAAAATTAGAAGAATGACTGCCTTCACCTTGAAAAACCCTTGGCTTAACTTTTACCCTAGAACAATTAGCATTTTTATGATCAATGATACGACAGGAGAAACAAAAATGCCTGGGGACCATGAAGTATCTGCATTCAATTATGAATGGTTGAATTCTCCCCCTAGTGACAAGAGGAATCCCCGTAGGTAATGGTTTCTGAAATGAGATTATGACACAGATCTTAACATTCTTTTTCAATGGATGGTTTCCATAAGGATCCTTGGCTTCAATGAGTTTACCTAATTTTAGAGTAAGCAACTTGAGATCAGAATACTCATTGTCTCAATTCGGAACATTGCATAAAATAAGCCACATGAGTTCATCAACAAAATTGATATTTGAATTTGACAGCCATCCAGAAGAAGGAACAGTTCTTAGAACTATCAGATAACCACAGGCAAACCAGGGACGTTGAGAATCAACCCTATCATAATCGCTTTCATCCAAGAATATAATGAGCACCTTGTTTCACAAACCACTAAAAGTAGTAACTATAGGGGTTTGAGTAAGAGGCCACTAAGAGCATATGTAACTTCTGATAGAAGCCGTAGGAACGAGGGTTTCACTGCATATGTGACCAACCATACACCATTTCCCGTTATAATCGTTTTCAGCTAAAACCACTGTTTTATCTATAAAAACCAGTTCAGTGAGAGTTGAAGGTAAGTTTGTGGGGAGAGTGAGCTTTTTCAGCTATTTGGGAAGAAAGGCTTTGAATATCTTCTTCAATAGAGACAGTTTTGAGAGGAGTTTGTTGTTGTTCCATCTTATAAACAAAGATATGAATTGAGATGATTAGGATATTTTTTTGATGGTCGAGTCTTTCAAAATGAGCGGTAGGTATACGTTTATACATGTGCACTAGAATAAGATAATTCCAAGTCTGATAACCACTCATGTTATGAAAATGACCTTGCATTCTGAGGTTGATAAAAATATAAAAAATATTCAATTGAAGCCAGTCAACCTTAATAGATGTAATTATCAGAGAGGAACCTATGTCTTCACTGGAGGAGAATGTCTGAATTGTGCAACAACTATTCTTTTGTAGTCCGTGATCTTTGTCTGATCTCTCTGCATTTTGGAAATACACACCAAATTTTTTTGTTCAGTATAGCAGAACCTATACCAGAACCCAAAATCAAAAAGCCAGCTTCTCATAATCCAGATGGAAAGGAAAACACTACATTGAATGTTTTTGTTTCTATACTATATGAGAAACTTAGAATTAAGCAAACTGCTAAAATTCATTAAGGAACAAAGTCTTTGGAGAGAATGGTAAGGAGTCAAAAATTTAGGGGGAAATTTTGAAGATGGGTAGGGTTTGAAATGGAGGGTATTGAATAGGTTTGAAAAATGTTGACTGAAAGTTAAGGGCCTTAGGAACATTGAGGTTTGGTAATAGAAATGAGGTGTTAGGGTTTGTTTAGATGACAACAAACAAGGCTAACCAGCACACACCTGCTAACAATGTTACCTCTCAACAAGTGCTGCATAATCCGGACATGCAGTAAATCGTAAAAAGTAATTAGTACCCATAAATTCACCACAAGAGTAGTTGATCTAACCAACTTCCACTTAATGGTAAATCTGAAAAGATTTAATTTAGATGGAACATATAGAGTAGGATTAAAAAAAGACGAGTGCTTAGTGTAATGATGATTCTCGAGAATATGAATATGGCTAGAGGTAGTGGTAGTTGTTTTCATGGAGTAATGATGTGTCTTAGTACCAGGGATAGAGTGTTGAATATGTGTGAATTTCCAAGAGACGAAACATTTCACCAAGAGAAATAAATGACCATTAACTGACCTAATTTGGCCTTTAAAAGGATAGAATTGGATAACTATTTTCCATTCAGAAAAAATTAAACCTAAAATATCAAAATAAATTAGAAACCGGAGGAAATTAGGAGATAATATCAAGTTCAAGCAACAATCAACCAGCAAAAAATCCTTCTGAGACATTTGAGTTTGCAAAAAGAAATGCTTTGAGATTAGAAACCGACAAGTTGAAAGATATGATTGTTGAGTTGTAGAGTGAGGTGTGTAGGTGTAGCCGACTGATGAATACGAGAGAGAACGAGAAAAGAATGCGGAAGAATTTTCTCAGTGGAAGGAAAAACGACTTGCAAGGATTGATAGGAAAAGAGATAAAAGGGATGATGATGGTGGTGATTATAACTGGAAGAAGAGAAGAAGTGAGACAGAGAGTGATTCCGAAAAATCTGATGGTGGATATGAATATTATATGGAGGAGATAATTTCAACTGAAGAGACATCTGAGACCGAGGAAGAGAAGAAAAAAGATGCAGCAAGGAAGGAACATAGGTTTTACAAGAGGTAGTTGACAGAGAAGAAAATCCCTCCCATTTTTGCATGTACCATGGCAGAAGGGGAAAATGAGGAGATGAATGAAGATGCTGGTGGGTGCACATGAATCTGAGCCATCTGAGGAAGATGAGGAGGAAGGTGGAAGTGATGATGGTGAAGAGGATTGTGATGGAACAAGTTCTGATGGAAATTCTGGAAATGGGTATGGTTCAACTGCTTCGTCTGGAGATGAGTATAGTGCACAATATGAGGAAGAGGACTATGACAACTACGATGGGAAAATGACTAGTGATCACCCTGGAACATCAGAGGGGACATTCTGCGAAAAATTGGTATAATTATAAAAATGATCAATAGGTTTCTTTTGAAATTGTCCTCTTGGTGTTTCCTGGTAGTTCTTTTCTTTATGTGAAGGTTCCTGAAGTAGTGTTTTTCTCTGTTTATCCGGACGACTTGAAATTTTCTCCTGATAGGTTCTGTTTTGTTTAAAGGGTTTAAACTGATGGTTGTAAAGGTTTTTTTGATGGTTTGAAAGGGTTATGTTTTCTGCTTGAAACTCTGTTTTGGATGTAAAGGAAGTTTCTTTAATGTTATTAGTATGGATGATGATCTTGGTAATAGTAGAAATAGAAATTATTGAGGTGGGTTTTTGTGATATTGTAATTAAAAGGTTTAAGAACTTTTTGCTTCTGATCTCGATAAAGCAACTCAGAATCAATTGGCAAGAGGTCAACGATTACGTGAATTGCTCAAACAAGCCCAATCAACCCTTCTCACCGTGGAAGAACAGTTAATGGCTATTTAAACCGGAACGAATGGGGATGCTGAATATTTTTTTTGTTAAGATTGTAATGAAAAATGATGTTATAAACAATGAAACCATAGTTCTTGATCGGCAATTTGATAATATTTGTGCTACGTTGGTGGGTCACAGGCGAATCTTCTCATTTTTGATATTACAAGTAATCCAAGACGATTTCTCTCTATTATGTTAACTTATTATCGAATAGAATCGGAAGTAAAATAGTTGATATTCCACCAAGTGCATTAGTCTATATATTTATAATTATTAGTTCTGATGGTGCTAGATTAAATATGCTCGAGGGGTAATTTTTTTTCCATTTTTTTAAAAATGATTTTGCAATGAAGAGCTTTAGTATTCCATCAGATACGATATACTGCCAAAATAATCACTAGGCAAATGAGCTCCATCGCCTTAAAATGGTAAAGGCCTCCTCCGCCAACAAAAAAACCCTAAATCTGAACAAGTTTAATATATCTCGAGGAGAACGATTTTGACTCTTTGACCAGTATATAATCCAATTCATCCTCCCGCTTTTTTGTTTTTTGAAAAACAAAATAGTCTAAAATTCATTGTTTCTCTGGTGGTGAGCTCCATTTCTAGGGTTTAAGATCCTAACATCGACTTAGGGTTTCTTCTCTTTCCTTCAACACTAATTCCTTCTATTTCTCCCCAATTTCATCCTACGGTAACAAAAATGAGTGTTCCCATGGAAATAACTTTACCAAATGTCACAAATCAAGAAGAAGAAGCAGAAGCAGAAAAATCTATACCAGAAGCTGTCTCAGAGTCAGTTAACTTACCTCTCTTGGATGAAGGCAAGATTCTTGTTTCTGGTATGCTTTATTTCCCCTTTCTCGGTCCAGTTTTCTTCTTCACTCTCAATTTTGTGAAATTTAGGGTTTTTTTTCATTCTCCTTGTAGTTGAAGTTTGCTTGAATCCATCTAGTACAGCTCGGATTGAAGATGTTCAAACATCCATTGAGAGGTTTGGCTTTGAAACCCCCTTGTGTTTTAGTTTTCTTTTTTAGGTTTTGATTTTACTGTTCACTTCATATTTGAAAATTTCAAGTGAAATGTTGAGTAAAGAGGATAAAGTAGTTGAGGTTTTAGGGTGTTATATCTCGGAGAGATGAAGAACAATAAGGTTTCGACAAAACATGATGAAATAATGTGAGTTTATCTTTTCCTTAATCATAAATATGAATGATTAATACCTGAAATACCACCCGTGACTTGGTGAGTATGCTTGATGACTCTAGAGGATGGGATTATGTAACAAAAATAAGAAGATACTTAGAGTAGGAAATGGGCCATCTGGCTTCAACTTGGCTTGTTTGTCATGAAGTTCCCAGAAAATCCAGTGTAGAAATTGGTCTGGGATTTGCAAGTTTCATTTAGAATGAATGACTTTGGTAAGCTAGTGGAACTGATATTGGTGGCCGAGGAATGTCGTAATTTCTAGTGAGCAATTTCACCACCATCGACATAATTGGATGCAACTATGCAGAGGCTTTTGTGTATAGAGTCCCTATTTGGAGTTCTCTGGAAACCCAATCAACTTGAAACCACCCACTCAGAGCTGCATCAACATCTTCACATAATTTGCCTGAACCGAAGTTGTTCCAAACCTGAACACGAAAAAGATGTGGATAAGAGAAAGAGTTAAAGGAACTGTTAGCGTTATAAAATGATAATTGTGTCGAATCTCTACAGTCAAAAAGTAAGTCATTACCATCTGTGATATAGAACACAAGTCTTCAGCGAATGAGTTGCCTCTCCTCCCACAGACAACTTCAATTCAAGCACACTTTTTAAGCGTCTGCTTTTTCAGTTAACTTACCTACAACATACGCAGGAGCCATGTAACTATCTTCTTGAATCATAAATCTCAATTTGGGAAAGTTTTTAATACGGATACCCAAACTAGTTTTTGATATAGCAGAGTCCTCACCTCTCCTCGATTTGGTTTTCTGTATTTCAAAATAGTGATCATTTTGCAATTTATTTGTTCTGGTGCTAATGCAAGAATTGTATTTTTTTTATACCAAAAAACTATCTGGAATAAACAAAGGATTTAGGATTTAGTGTACTGTTTACATTACATTGTGCTTGTTATACCCTCTACTGATTTATGGTTTGATGCATGGAATTATCGTTGGTGATTAGAATGCTTGAAAAGAGGAGTTTGAGTTATGCAGATGGTCCTGTGCCTGTACCTATTGATGATCAGTTCCTTGTAGAAAATGTTCAAAGAATAAGTATTTGTGACACAGGTATGTGTTTGTGTTTGTGCAAACGTCTAGTTGTTATGTTGCTTTTTGTCTAGTAGTTTGATGGTCAAGTCATTGATTCTGTAGATGAGTGGGTGGAGAATCATGAAATTCTTTTATTCTGGCAAGTTAAACCTGCGGTACATGTTTTTCAGGTGATTGGAATCTTTATCTTGGTTAATTTATTAAGAGTAAACGTTAATTTTTATTAAATTTTGTTATTTTATCGTTCGCTGTCATGATACCCTCTACAATATAGACAATTGCAATGTTTCTTGTCATGCTTAATCCTGTGCTGCATCTAGTTGTGATGCTGTGCTATTGTTTCTCATTGTTTGTACATATATCTATATGTTGTTTTCGATCTCAAGTGAGATTTTCGAATACACAAGAAGAGAAAATGGTGAAGGATGTGCAAAGATGATCATATATGAGAATACTCCATGAGCCAATGGAATCAATTTGGTGAAAGTAATCTAGCATTTGACCTTATTGATGATTAACTGTCTTGTCCTTTCTGTAACAGTCTAATTGATGGTTCAATCTCATCAATTTGAGGCTTAAGCTCTTCCATGCATTTTTAAGATCTTATAGTACAAAAACTTTGATAGTCTGGATATTGATCCACAGCTTAGTGAAGAAGGACCGGGTGAGGAATTAAGTGGGGATGGTCAGTTATCTAGCTTTAACGAATGGATTCTTCCTGCAAAAGAATTTGATGGCATGTGGGAAAGGTATACTTTATGATAATCCTTTGTAAGTATTAGAAACTCATGCTGGTAGGATCCATATAACCATATTATATTTGCACTGCAGCTTAATATATGAATCTGGTCTCAAGCAAAGGTTGTTACGATATGCTGCAAGTGCTTTACTCTTTACTGACAAAGGTGTTGATCCTTTTCTTGTATCATGGAATCGGTAAGCACATTCTGCCAGTCTTAGTACTATGAGACTTCACATATGCTATATATAAGGATTGTGGTGAAAAAGCGTTAACTAACAAAAAGGATATATTTTGTACATCAGAGGTTTGAACATGTGATTGTATGTTTCATTTTCTTGATACTCAACAAGATGATATTTACATATCCACTACTACTGAATTACTCCTATTTAGAGTTAAGTTTCAACACCATTCTCTGGTCAGGTCCCACAATGCCCACATGAAGCATTCTAGATGGCAACTATCTCGATCTAGACATCCATATAAATCAGCTTACATTAAGTCACAACCCTTAGTGAAGTGAAGATCTATGAAAACTGCACCACATATACGTGAGCCTGAGGCAGCTCAGTGAAGACTTCCAAAGAATATTAGTAAACCAGACAATGGATACATAAAACATCATAAGAGAGCTCAACAACAGATGCTTATCGAAATTCCATAAAGTATGCCCCAAATGTTAGAGAGTCCATGGAATCTCTACTTATTATGTTTAGTCACCGAACCAAGATGCTTCTCTGTTTCGGCCATCCTAGGTCATTCTTTGATTTTGAATCTTTAGATTCGTAGAACAGAAGAAGAGTATGTGTACTGGGTTGCTATTCACTTTAAGTAAGAGAAAGGAGAAGACTTATCGTAATACTAATAGGTAGGGACATACAAGAGAAAAGGATGCCATCTGTTTGACATTCTCTAACAAGGCCTGTGTATGGTTTTCTACTTCACGGTTGTGCTTTAGAACTTATATGAATAATACCTTGTAAGCCTATAATATGTGGTTTATGCATGCAAACATAATGCGGAAACTTACATGAACACCTACATTCTTACATATCTATCTTGCTCTGTATGTTCAGAGGTAGGGATATTACAAAGATTCTTACACCTCTGCATCTAAACCCCGAGTTCAAGGGAGCTCTCTCTGATGCCTTCTTTATGTTTTCCAGTATTGTGCTGTTACATGGACCCCCAGGTACTGGAAAGACATCTTTATGTAAAGCATTGGCTCAAAAGCTCGCAATACGTTTTAGTTCCAGGTTTGTTTAAAGTGTTTTATATTCGTCCCCCACCCACCTTTTTTCATACAATGTTCAGTATACCAACATGTGACATCTGTACTTTGGGTAATTGATTGCTTTTATTGCTGCTAACAATCAGATATCCCCATTGCCAATTGGTTGAGGTTAATGCACATTCTTTATTCAGTAAATGGTTCTCTGAAAGTGGTAAATTGGTATGTACATCTGCTCTTCAACTGCTCCAGTGAACTTCCAATTGTATGTAGAGATATCATAATTTTGTGAGATTGTAATCCTTGTTCAAATGTTTTAATTAGGTTGCGAAACTTTTTCAAAAAATCCAAGAGATGGTAGAGGAGGATAACAGCCTGGTATTTGTTTTGATTGGTGAGCATATCTTCATCCATGTTGTTGTACTTTCTGATAGGTTCTTGCACAAAATCTTTTGCCATTTATTTTGACAATATGTAGTAACAGCCTTTCTTTTGCTTTATAGATGAAGTTGAAAGCTTAGCTGCTGCTCGAAATGCTGCTTTGTCTGGATCCGAACCATCTGACTCAATTAGGGTATCATAACTTCACACTCTGAACTGGGAACTCAAAATAATCTAATGCTTTTTATAGCCATGTGACGTAAGTTATGTTATATTCAGGTTGTGAATGCTTTACTCACTCAGATGGATAAGTTAAAATCCTCGCCCAACGTCATCATCCTGACAACTTCAAATATTACAGCTGCAATAGGTACACCTGCGATGAATCAGTACGTTCTTTTTATTAATTATAGATGCTGCCAAAAGTTTCATTTTTCCTGCCAGGAAAGATTTGAACCTAGAATTGACCTTATGTAACATTGAAGGAATCCTTTTATCATGAAGCCCAGCCTATACTTAAGAAATCTGTGTTCTATACATATCTTTATTGAATGTGGAATCTATGGACTGACTATGGTTTAGATTCCAGATATTGCGTTTGTCGATAGGGCAGATATTAAGGCCTATGTGGGGCCTCCAACCCTTCAAGCAAGGTATGAGATACTAAGGTCGTGCATTCAGGAACTGATTCGAACAAAAATTTTGACAGATCAACAGGTATTGTTTCCTTTTCCTCATTCTCTTAATTGTTGAGAAGCCTGACTTCAGCATTTCAAAATTTCTAGATTATTCTGGATGGAGACTCTGTGTGGTTCAGTCTACCAAAGGTCCACTTACTAGTTTGTATTGATCCGTGTTTGTGTTGTTCTAGGAACCACTCATTCTTCCAAGTTTTGCAAGTTTAAGCGAGAAGCTGAATGCACCCTACATACACGAGAGTCTGGGTTCACTTGAATTGGCTAAGCAATTGCTGGAAGCCTCAGAAATTTGTGAGGTCAGAGACTAATAAATAATTCTTAAAATCCATATGATGAGTAACTAATCCGAAATTGATTACCTAATTATACTTAAATGATTTTGGATTCTTTCTTGTTTCAGGGATTAAGTGGAAGAGCATTAAGGAAACTTCCTTTCTTAACTCATGCCGCTCTTGCAAACCCTAACAAGTGTGAACCTAGCAAGTTTCTGCAAACATTAATTGAGACTGCCAGGAGGGAGTTGTCTGAGCTATGTAGTTGATCTTATCAGCTAACCGAATGCGTTTAGTGCCCACCAACTTTGCTTTAAAAAGGACAACTCAACAAAAACAAGTGAATATATCTGTCGTTTCCGATGACTTCTTGACATATGCATGGGGGTCATACGTCACCTAAAGTTCAGTCCAGGACTTAACATAAGTTGAATTGTGGTTGGCTGCCCAATACTTATTGCAGGTTAATATTTTTAGTGAAATGTTTCGGTCCATTTATCTTTTTACCTGGAGTAATAGCAAATAACACGAGAAAGAACTCGCGAATTACATCATCAAATGGAAAAGCACCAGATGATGCAATCAGGAGTTGCAACAACCAAATCAATGAACATCTTATAGATATTTCCTAACTGATCTGAGACAGATAATCTTGAATTTGATCTTTGTCTAAACCAGTAAAGTTTCTAAACCTGCCCAATAAGAACAAGCAACAGTTGGGTGGTTTTGAACATCATTTAAATAGTATCCAATTTAGTACTTCCTAATAGTGTTGTGTCTATCCATAATTTCATTTTTGACATGGGATTCTTATCTATTTATTACTATCTCCGATAAAAATATTACTATTTTTTTTTGATCTATTTTTAGACTAAAATAAAAAAAAAATAATAATATTTTTAGTGAAACAGAGGGTGTATTATATTTAGAGCCATTACCAAATACTGTCCGGAATATAGCGTGTTCGGATAATCGGACTGGAATTTTAATCCCAGTGATCTGGAGGTATGGAAACAATTTGTTGTAGGATTTCGGGTATCCTATTCCAGTCTTAATGCATGTGATGTGAATATGCAATTCCATTTTCATTTTTTGTGGGTCATTTTTGTTGCATTTGCACCGTTCATATAATATTCAAATAACCTTTTAAACAAAAAAAAAAGAAAAATAAGAACAAGAAAGAAGAGACGGATATAAGAGTTTGGATTGAATTTTCTTTTCAAAGGGTAGATCTACAAAGAGGACAAGTACTGTGTTTGTGATCTAACCATTTCTTCAAGCAACCTTTATGAAAGAAATGGTTGCAAGACAATTCACTCACTTCTTCATTTGCTTTAAACTTATGAAGACAAACGCAACATTCGACAACTGAACATGACATAAAACTACTATTCCTATTGCTATCATCATCCCTACTGCTTGTACAAACTCTAGAAGATCTTTCATCGCATAAAGATTTATAAACTGTAACTGATATCTTCCTATTCTCTGACAACTGTTCTTCTTCATTTGTAGTATTCTCTTCTTCGAAATTTGACGATGGATTTTCAATTCCACTCGTTACTTGAATGACCCATTTCACCATATTCTTAAGCAAAGCAACTGACACAACTGTATTCATAACTATCACCGGTAACATTCCTTCAGCTGGACTAGGGTAATGGGAGAGTCCCATATCTCTTAATCACTCTCTTCTCACACCCCAAAATTTCAAAATATGCACTTATCAAGAGATTTCCAATTCCAAAGAATTTGAAACACCCACTACAAATCACTCAGCTACACCAACTTGAAGAGGAGGTGGTGGGAATTTGTATATATACTAGTGATAGCTTAACCATGGTTAATAAAGTAACCTGGATTAGAGTTAACACGTATTGCCACGCGTAAGGCGTATGAAGAAGTGATAGATGCATAAAGAAAGATTTTTCATTTTCTTGGTGCATTTGGGGTTTGATTCATTGGACACTTTGAGAGGGAAGGGTGTGATGTTAAGTGAACACGTGTAAATTAGTTAGTTCTGTTGGAGATAATGAGGTAGTGACATGTGGTAAACTGGTAATAGAAAATGACCTTTTGCTTTCACGAGAAGTTGCTTGGTACTGCTTCTGCCGCGTATATGATTGGTCCGACAAATTGGGCTGATTTAGTAATATCATTCAGCTGAGATGAGACCATCCTAAAGCACTTACCAATGCACTTCCTCCCAAATGCCAGTACCCATATCATAAGACAGGACCCGTGTTCCGACAATTGGACGGGCGAATACATTCATATATATATATCCATTTAAAAAAAAAACTGTCAATCAAAATTGATTATGATGGATTAGATAATATAAAAGTTGAATTCAAATCGTATATTCATAAATCTGAAATTTGTAGTTAATCATATGTATAATAATAAAAGAAATTCAAAGATAATCTGATAAAAAACTGTGATTGTAATAGAGGAAAGAATTTATGAAATTTATCTGGTAAAATGCAATATATTTACAATGTTTCGTAAGCAATAATACACATAGGTTGAAGGTTTAATTATTTATAGGTGTTTTTGGTGGAAGAATCAAATAAAAAAGGAAAAAAAGATGAATCAGTGAGGTAAAGGAAAAAAAAAAAGTATGAATCAGTGAGGTAAAGGAAAAAAAAAAAGTGAAGCAGTAAGGGTTAATCATCTGACTCCTAAGATAAGATTAGGAAAAATTGGAAATATATCCCTGATTTGAACTAGCAATTAAGAGATATGTCCCAGACGCTATTTTATCCATTAAATGGACATGTGTGGCTTATTTTTAGACAGTTATGCCCTTGTTATTTTAATTGGGTTTGTCTCCAATATTTCTCCAACATATGAAATATGAAATAGAATAGTAAAAATATACAGTAATAGTTAAAGGATAAAAATACCATGTCTCCAACATTTCTCCAACGTTTTCGGACAAGGGTATAAGTGTCTATTTAACAGATAAAATGGACGTCTAGGACATATTCCTTAATTTCTAACGTTATGGGACAGATCCCCAACTGAGAATTCAAATCCGGGATATATTCCCAATATGTTTCTATAATACGATTGAAGGTGGAAAACAATTCAGAGTGTGAGTCCAACTCGAATTCGAAATCTAAAGACCAGTTTTGCAACGCTTAGAGAAATGCATACGTAATTGTATTGATAATTGAATTCTCCTGCTCTAGTAAGGATCAAAAGGCACTTGGATTATCACCTTACCAAGAATTATTTTGGATAAAAGGACGATAAACCAAATCCAAGTTTGAGGGTCACAATGGTGCATAATAAGGAAAACGAAAGTTTCAAGTCGTGCGCAAACCAGTTTAAGAGTTTATATTGATTACCAAAAGCTTGATGCCACGGCTAGAAAGAATTCATTTCCTTTACTTTTATTGATCAAATGTTAGAAAAAATGGCTACACTTTCGTGCACTGTTTTCTTGATGGTTATTCAGGTTATAATCGGATTGTAATAACACCAGAAGTCCAAGAGAAAACTGTTTTTACATGATATATTTTAGAATATTTTGTATATAAAAGGATGCAATTTGGTTTGTGATAGGTGTATGGTAAGTATTTTTTCAAATTATGTTGAAAGCGTCATACAAGTTCTTATGGATGATTTTAGTGTGTGGTGATTTTTTTTTTTTATCATTGCTTAGATAACCTTACACTAATTCTTAAAATATGTTTTGAAAGTTGAAACTAATCTTGTGCTTATTTGGAGAAGTGTGATTTTCTGGTAACTTATGGCATTGTTTTAGGACCATATTATATCTTCTAGAGGATTAGAAGTTGATAAATCTAAGTTAGATCTTATTCGTGCTCTAACCCATCCATTTCGTTACTATGAGGGAAGTCCATGCTTTGGGACATGCATGATTTCATTACAACTTTATCAAAGACTTCTCAGAGATTCATCACCATTGTGCATACTCTTGAAAAAATCCATAGTTTTAATTTTGATGAAGAGTATATGGAGGCATTCAATAGTATGAAAAAAATCTTACAATTCATTTTATTAAACCACTGGATTGGAACTGGTTGTTTTATATGATGTGTGATGCTAGTGATTATGCAGTTGGTGCAATTTTGGGGAAAAGTATTGGAAAGCTACCACATGCTATCTACTACTCCCCCAAAATGTTTATTGATTCTCAACGAAATTACACCACTACCGCAAAAGAGTTATTAACAATCGTTTTTAAATTGGAATTTTTTTGTTTTTTATTTGATTAATATGAAAGTTGTTTTGTTTTTTGATCATGCCACAATTAATTAGGTACTGACTTGCAAAGAACCGAAGAAGGAAGTGAAACAAAGGATTATTCGATGGATATTACTCTTACAAAAGTTTGACCTCGAAATTAAAGATAAAAAAAGAATTGTGAACATTGTTGAAGATGGAAACTAGTTCACGAACTTACTTTGAATGCTAGTAATAGTTGTTTGAACTTTAAGCGACCTAGCCTTATTCATCATTATGAACAAAGGTCTCTCTACAACTAAAAATTTTAATCCATGCACGTTGCACATCTTGTTGCTTCAAGATTTGTCCTCCAAAAACCTAGGTTTCCTCGAGAAACATAACTATGTAACAAATTTGAAGACTACACTTGGGATTCGTGAATCCCGGTCATACTATCTTTTACCTGATAAATATTTGTAATCCGAAATCTTATCTTGATCATTGCAGTTCTTGTCTATTCTAAAGGTTCGTCTCTTATGTTATACGTCATTTTAAGAACTATTGATTGAGGAATAAAATTGATATAAACTACAAGGAGTTCTTTATCTCTGACCTTGTTAGTTCCACAAGATTATGATTTAAACTTAATTTAGATAGATCCTTTGAGTTAGAATCAATTAGACATATTTATAATCTTTTAAAGAGATTAAGCCCTAATTGTATGAGTTTAGTGTGATAACGTTTTTACCTGGAGATCCCTCAAATCAAATAGGTTTTTATTACCTATATTGAAACATATTTGAAGGAAATTAATTAAATAAATATCCTATTGGAGGCAGGGTATCACTAGTCTTCACGAAGGACTGTGGAGAAACTCCTAAGCCTGTAAAAACGTCATCTAGAAGAATCAAGTGCGTAGGATTTTGGGAGAACCAAGAGGCGTAAGAAAGATGACTGCAGTTAAATAGATTTGAGGGTATATTCGTTCTCAACTACATTTCATTCCGAAGTCTGATAGTATGCTAGTGTATGTAGCCGCTTAATACAATGTGATGTTCAAAATGGACGAGGTCCCGTGGTTTAACTGCTAGATTGCAGGTTTCCTCGTTAACAAATTTTTCGGTGCCTTGTGTTATTTATTTTCCATATCATACTGTTTTATCTTTATAATTGAAATATCACAAGTATTATGTTAATAAACCTAGATAGTAAATATCCTACAAGGCTTGTTCTTGTTGAATTCAGACCTAAAATATAGATCATACAATACATTGTGTTGATTGAATTCGGATCTTGAAGGTTCAAGTACATACTAGGTTGACCTTGAGGATTTGTATCTTAATTAGATCATCCAAAGAATTCCTTGTTTTACAACATTGAAAAAAGATTTTGTATCCTAAAAGTATAGATTGTATAAGGTTTGTACATACAAGTTGACAAACGAATCAGTTGACGGTGTACTAGGTATTCACTCCCTTTCAATAGAGCATTCAAACCCCGTTAAGACCTAACAAGTCTGCGTTTGGAGCGATCTGAACCTATGGATAAAAGTTTCATCTTTTATAATTGTAGATAATGAATTTTTAACAAGGGCTAGAATTGTAAAATTGCTCTCTACTAAGTAACATGAACATATGTATGCATATTTATGCGCATATGCTTAGTATAGAATACTGTGCTTCTATTTATATTCCGCAAGCGAATTGAGAACATAGATTCCACCTAAGTATTCTAAATTGGCCTTGTAGCCTCTTCAATGCTCGTAATATTCATGCGGTATCGAACTAGTCTCAAGTCGCACAAATTCCACGTCTGAATTTAAACCTGCATCGAATACACATTGACGTTCTAGCAACATCTATTAAACTCGGGAATAGCTAATGCTTAACCCTGAAATACATTATAGCTTAACGCTTCATTCACAACGAATGCACCTCAAATTGCTCTTCTGAGCCTAAATATGTTGCTTTAGCACTTTGCATAAATATAAGCCACAAATAATGCGTCACTCTCTCTGATACACCACAGTCGAGAAACAATGTCATAAAAGATGCATTGAACCTCACATTTAGACTAACCCTAGCATTTTCTCATATTAACGCCAAGATAGCACTAGCCATTCGGCTTACATCGCGTTGGCACTAGTTAGCCACAATAGCGTTAAAAGCGCTAACTTTCCTGGCGTTAAACCCTAGCACCTGAAAAGTGCTAACTAACCGAAAATGGTCTTAGCTAGTACATAAACACCTAATAAGGCCTTAGATCACGTATTACAAGCTTAGTACCTAAGCCCTAGCAACAAAAGCGTCAATCCTTGGCCGTAACGCCCTTGGCTAGCAAACACCCTTGCTTCCTTGGTTGGCTAGCGCCCTTTTTGCGCTAACGCCCTTGCTTCCTTGCTTGGATAGCGCCCTTACTTACCTTGGCTAACACCCTTGTTGCTGTGGCTAACGCCCTTGTGGTCAAAAGCCCTTGTTGCTTGGCTAGTCCCACCTTTGTGGCTGGCGCCCTTGTTGTGGCTAAAACTCTTGCTTGTGGCTAGCACCTTTGTTGTGGCTGACCCCCCTGGCACTGGCTCCCTTGTCCTCGCTCCAATGCATTTATAGCACAACCCAATGCGCCTATAAGGCTAGCACGTTCTTAGCCATATTTAACATATTAGCTATAAGTATATTTGTGCTAAAGCCTCAGTGCTAATTATACAATTGAAGTGCTAACTTCAAACCTCCTTCCTACTAGCTTCCTACTAGCTTCCTAGTCCTAGTACAATTAATATTTATCAAAAATTATACATGTTGGTCTTACTCCAAAGACATTAACACACTAGCCTTCATGAGTATTTGATTCTCCAAAGACATTAACACACTAGCCTTCATGAGTATTTGATTAGCATTAGCATACATTGTAGGAATACACAACTAATTCCAGAACAGATCAGAGTGAGATTCTCCTTTTCTCTCATCACTAATCATTCTCTTATTTATAAGAAGAAGAAGAAGAAGAAGAAGAAAGAAGGTTTTATTTTACATTCAACTCCATTAAATTGAGATCATATTTCAACAACTTGAATAAATTTCTTCCAAACCCATTTCTTAGCAACATATGAGACCTTGATATCTTCAACCAAAACACTTCTCAACTTGGGCAACTCCATCAAAATCACCTCCACACCTTCAACTCCCACCCTTGCACACTGCCTGATATCAACATTCTCTAACCCTTTACAATTCTTACACATTAAAACCATAGCAGAATTTGTTATCCCCCGACACCCTCTCAGCTTAATGTCAACCAAATTCTTACAAGAAACGAGCATAGAGACCAATTCCTTATCAACTAACATTTCATTAAAAGACAAATCCAATTTCCTTAATCCCTTCAAATTTTGTCCCAATGTAGTTAGCAAACCAGGTTCTCTCTCAACAACATCACAATTTATTAGTGCTAATTCTTCAAGTTTCATACTATCTGACCCAAGATTCTTAAGACCTTCACCTGTAATAAGACAACAACTTTGTAGTCTAAGACTAACAAGACCATTAAAACACTCCCCAATTGCAGATATATGATAGTTATCAAGGTCTAATGGTAACCGAAAATCCAGACGCTTAATACTCGATTTAGTACTTGTTATAAACCTATGTAAACCTTCTCTACTACCTCCATCATATAAGAGCAGTGAATTCAGAGAATTACAGTGTTCCGATAATTGAGAAAGAACAACATCAACAATTGTTCTACTTGTTCTTACCTCAATTTGTTCAAGACCCTTTAAACATTTAAAAAATGAAGTAAAGGAATCACCATACCCGATGCTTTCACAATTTTTTAACCTTAAAATCCGAAGGTTTTTACAATTCTTCCATAGCCAATTCATTCCATAATCCTCAGCTCCGATACCAGATAAACACAGAGTTTCCAAGCACAGCCCAGATTTTCCGGAAACCAGAATTTCCTCCTCAGAATCAGAACCATAGTCAGGATGGGAATTGAGGTTGTGGAGTGTTAAATGATCATATTTAGGGCTTGAATTAGTAAAAGATAGCTCTTTCAGAAATGGGAAATTTTTGAGCCAGTGGAAATTCAAAGGTCTAGATGATGAAACATGAAGAGAAGTAAGATGTTTACAAGAATTTGATACAAATATTAAAGAAGATGGAGATATAGGTCCAGCTAAGAATCTAAGTATATGAAGATTAGAACAATTTGAAGCTATAGACATCAAAACATGATCAGAACAAGATGAAATTTTGGAGTTTGGGTTTGGGTTTGATTGGAAATCATCAGAGACGACTGTAATTGAAGAAAGATGAGGGTAATTAGAAAGAAACGAAGAAATTGAAGAAGGGTTATTATTCTGGTTTATACAAATTGAAAGAGAAGTAACTGAAGTTCTGTACAGGTTTAACCATCTTTTGGAGACTAATGAAACTGATGAAGATGATGTTGAAGGTACACGTGTGAAAATTTCTTGAATTAGTTCATCACATAATAAATTCTCCATTAATACAGAAGAACAGAAGAACAGAAGAACAGAAGAATTTTCTAGATAGAGATGAAGAACAGAGGTTCTAAAGATGAGAAAGAAATGTTAGTAGGTAAACCTAAGGAGGAATTTATAATATAAACAGAGTTGCACCATTTTGGGTCTGAATAAAAAAGTGGCATAGGAAGTCCACTAGTACTCTATTATGAAGGTTCATAAGAATTATGACCGTTTGATTGAGGTGATTATTGGAGATGAGTGTAGGGAGCAGTGGTCTTTAGGGAGGATGGCCAGGATGATTATGTCATGGTGCTTTTGTCTCGTTTTATTTGTTAATTATTAATTGATATTTTTGGTGGGTGAGGTCTATTTTTTGTTTGCAACTAGGGTCGGCCAACTATTGTGTGTATACATGTTAATGGCTTCCTATTTTTGAGATGTCTCGCCGTTTTAAGAGATTTTATATGCATGATCTTGTTTGTTTTTATTTTGTTTTTATTTTTATTAACTTGATTTAAGAGAAGTTTTATGTTAAAACAACTGCAAGTTCCAAATTCTCCGATATCTCAGCATTTTAAAGAAATCATGGAAGTTTAAATGTAATAGTGAAATCTATAGATACGTAAATTTAAATAATACCAGACGGTATTTAGAATTGTGTTTGATAAATCAATAAATAAAATGTTATTCAGAACCACATTTGACTAGTCAACTGTCAAAACGTAATTTGAAATTGCGTTTTTCGAATTTCTATACAGAAAATCATCTCAATTTTTCATAACACAAATCTCCTTCTTCTCAACTTCTTCTTCTTCTCTAAAAAGGAAAAAAAAACCTAGGTCCTTATATGCTCGATTTCTCACGATCATGATAAAATTGGTTTGATTGCTTCAAAGGGTTTGTTCTTGGGTTAATAAAGAATCTCTACATACTTCCATTGATTATTTTCATTGACAATCTAAAGGAAGGGAATTAATTTGTGTTCTCCTTTTGTTTTAATTTTTTTTCATGATTTGATCAAAATAATTGATAGTTTGATTTTATAGAGAGTTAGATATGATTGTTGAACACACATATGATGAATTTTACATGAAAATTTGAGGTTTAGATGATTAAGATAGTCAGTTTGCATGATTTCTTATTCTCAAGAGGTTAGAGATCATAAAGTTACCATGAATAAGCATGTTTTAGTTTAGTTTATGTGATTAAATAAGCGAACGAATGTGCATTGTATGATTGTTAAATCAGGCGTTCATGTGATTATTCAATATAAATTATAGATCACTATATGCAATTGAGCGGAAAGAATTGGCCAGAGAAACATATATCTCAAAGTGTAAGAACTGAAGCTACAACCCATAACAATACATTTAGAAGTGGGAGGATCAACTTGACGATTCATATGAGGTTCTGGTAAAGAATGCTAATGCTAGGGATGTTAGTTCTTCAAAGGTCTAGACTTCATAGATATTTGAAATAAGAATGCAGAGAAATGATCAACAACTATCTTTTGGAATCCTAGAGAGGTGGTGGTTTACCACTCATTCATTTAGCACTCGATTACCAAGCTCGTACGAACAACCCAAGTCTTCAAAACTCTTCCCTAACACGTTTTAGCTCGAGGCAGAGAAACAATGACGTTTTGCCATTTCAATAGAGAAGAAATAGCTAAGCAATTACGTCCATGTTCGATGGAGAATATGATGGTACCCCGAGAATAAAAGTATGTGTGTTTAGTAATATTCAAGTATAGTTCATTGTCATCCCTGGGTAGATATCATGGGTGCCTTAATACAACTGCTCCAAGTAGGATAGAATGGTTGCCCTTAGTAATTCTGTTGTGACTCTTTATATATATATATATATAATAGTTGCCCAAAGTAATTTTGTGATTTCAACACTTTTTGATAATTTCAATCCTTCTAACTTGCTTCAAATGTTTTTGGAGCACTTCTCACATGTAGCTAACTTCTTTCCTTGCATAGTTAAGTTTCATATTACTCCTTTTTGACAATTCATGTGCGTGGGATCTTAGAGTTGTAGGCGCAGGTATACAACTGAAGTATGGTAACTTGGAAGGTATATTTTGTCTTAATTACATCTAGTTTGGAGTCTAATTATAGGCTAATGGTGTAACGGCTTAATGCGGGGTGTGTTCAAACTAGACGAAGTCCCGGGGTTTTTCTGCACTTGATGTTTTTCTCTTTAGCAATATTTCTAGTGTATTGCTTTACCTTTATCTTCACATTATATTTGTTGGTTTGATATAATTAAATTAATTATATTACAATTAGTACATTATTCATCTTTATAGATTGAAATCTTGGTTAAAAAGTTGGTGGTGTATTTGGTATCCTCTTTTTTTTTCATAAAGAACAAAAGGAAAAGAAAATTAAATTTTCCAACCAACAACGCGAACATAGGTCGGTGAATAGGATAATGGCGTTAAGGAATTATCGATGTGAGATCTCTGAGAGACACAAGCCAAAGTTCGTGGCATCCATCGTTCGAAACACGAACAAGGATTGGGCCACCTCACTTTCAAGACATGGTTATAGTTAACACCAAACTATTGTAAACTGTTATCCCCGACCGTTATATGTCCCATAAGAGAGAAGAGCATAAAATTAGGAAAATCACCAACGAACCACACACGTGCAATATATAACGTCAAACCAGACACTTGAAAAAGACCTACGAAGCAGAAGAAGAAGCCACTAACCACTCGCAGGTAAAATATGTACATAGAAACTGAGGCATGACTAAATCCGGGAGCTACAACCCGGGAAAAGTATGGCGACACTTACTACTAATGACATGTTAATTTTGTGGATGAGCTTACCATAAAGCTGACGGCCTAAAGAAAATATATAGGAGGGAACTACCGCACATAGCTCCCGAGCTAGACAAAACCCCTAGAACATGAAGGGTTGTTATAAAAAAACTTCCTAGAGCATGAAGGGTTGTTATACAAAAACTTGTTATTTTTTTTTACTGATTTTCCCTAGCGTTATTATGGATGAAAACTAGAATCTTCACATATCTCTAATGTTTTTTATAGACAATTCACGTTTCTCTTATTTCCGTATTCTAGGGTTATTATGGAATATCTACTAGTGAAAAATCTAGTGTCACAAATATTTCTGTTTTGTTAAAGGAAACCTATTACGAGTGAAAATTTTGGTTTTTCACCAATCTTGTCTAGCACTATTATTAGTAAAACCAACATGCACAATTGACTTAGCAAGTCATTTGATTTGACTTGACTTAACTTAATCAAAACCATAATGGTTTATAAATCCACTATTTTCACGAGATATCAAATACAACATGGGGTGATTCTCACTGGGGTATTGGTCTAGCGGTCTATCGCAGCATGGGTGGTGACATAACCCTCACGAACAAGAAGGTAACATGAAGTGGGCGGTTACAGAGCAGTTGAGAGGATGAGGAGTAGTGGTCAGACAGGTCTTCCCTACTTTCCAGGCACCACCCCACTACAATCTCCATAATCATCACTTCTCCATCTCTCCCTAACTTCCAAAACTTACGAGAATATCAATATATCTTCTTCAAATTATAAATAAATGATTCCCATTTATTCGAAACAAGACAGAAACACACAACAAAAACAATCAGTCTGAAGAAACCAAAATCTACATAATTAGCGATTTCTCTATGGAGAATCCATTCTTTTTCATGCACTACTGATATTTCTCAATCTTCTTTGCTTCTTTCTCCTAAGACCTACCCAATTCCTTTCCATATTTGTAATCGAAGCAGGAAGTGAACGACCATTTCTTGGTTTAGGATCGTTCTGTTCGAGCTTAATCTCTCAAACCTACTTGAAAGTACCACTTTGTAGTACGTTTATTTTCACCCTAAAACACTAATGGATCACCATTTATTGAGAAACCCGAATCTTCTTCATTCTCGAGAATAGATGCACAATCGTTTGCTCCTATAAACAAATCGAGACATGAAAGTGCACATGAAAATGTTTATCCCTTTTATCTTACTGATGAGTCTGACTCAGATGTTGAAAGGGAAGCGGCTAAAGAAAGTGTTACAATCATCAAACACTTGAAATTTCAGTTGTTCTAAGGATAATTAATAAAGTCAATACTCTTCTTGGTGAGGCTAATGAGAGATTCACATGTAAATTAATTGAGGAAAATTCCTTGTTGGAAAAATAAATAAACGATCTCGAATTAAGATCGAAGAAAAATTCCCTGGAATTTAAACTTCTCCAAGATGCTCATCATACTCTATGTAGTTTATCTATCTGTGAATCAGAAAGTGTTTCCTTTTTTGCTACCTCTAAATTTTTTTTAAGGAACTCGAGGAAGAGATCATTTTTTTTAAGAATCGCTCTCATAAAAGTCTTATGATTAATTTTCTTCCAGAAGCATGTGCTCAAAGTGTACCCGTGCATTCGGGTTCAATTTCTCGGACAAAGAAAAAAAATCGCCTTGATGACAAAGAATCTCCTTATTATTCTAGCACGAAGACAACTCATTCTGATCCCGTAAGAACTCAATTTTTTTTCTTCTAATTTTGTAAAACGAAAAGACGCTTTTGTAAAAGATACAAATTCAGATTGGAAAATAAACTATTCAATGATCTTCAGAATACTTTGAATCTTTTTCTTAGGAGCATAACTGATATTCAGAATTCTAAACCTTTTGGTTCAAGAATAATGTTTATTAACAGTCATCGTATTATGAAGATAAATACTCATTCCAATAAGAAAGAAATTGTTTATCATAAGAAGTACACAAATCGTCCTCAAAAGAAACAATTGTAAGAAAAATTCCACTGTTGACCGATCCTCTAAGGCTTAGGTTTTTAAATGGATTGAGTATAAACGAATCCCATGAGAATTCATCTGGGAAAACAGTTCAGATTGAAGACATTAACAAAGTAATTGTTGGGTATAAAGACCTCGTCAACAAGTTTCCTATCGATCTTAAATAAAAACAGTCTAACTCAGGTAAGAATTCCAACTATATCTCATATTATGACGATAGCAAGTTCTATGACAATTTCTCTAGATCAAACAAAGGTAAACTTTCAAAGGGTAAAATTATGGAAATATCTAAACAATGGTTTATGACTCATGGTGAGTATAGGAATGATCACCCCCAATGCAGCATTGCCTTGGACGAATGCATCCTCATCAGTTACATCCTGTTAAGATGAGGAATGCATAATGAACAAAGTTCTATTTCTTTTTAAATAGTTCTCTTTATTCCCAGCTTCAAAATAATAATAGAATTTATTTATTTTTATAACTATTTGTGTATTTTGTGTTTAGCGGGACCCTAGTATTGTCTTGATAGCTGTCTGTTTTGTCTGCAATATATGCCTTTGTTTTTTGGAAGATAATAATTATTATCTCTTTTTGGTAAGCCTTTCACTCCATAGAGACAAATCCATTCTCTCTAGATTATGTGATATATTGATTATTGGTTAATCACTATAAATCCTAATGTAGTTGTTATTGTTTTCTTCTACACACCTAAAAGAGTCAATAAATTCTAACTCAAGGTGCTACCACATCGCTAATAGTGAATACACAATGTAATGACTCGACATAGGTATCAACACTTATTATGCTATACACGGGGATTCTCCCTGCCTCTGGATCCTAAAGGCAAGAGTTGAGACCAGGATTCTTGGGATATAACTACATAATAAGCTTGAAATATGTGCTTGGAAAAATTGTCTAATCATAATGTTGATATTTAAACTTAGGTTCTCTATTTTTCTAAATGGAAACAATTGTCAAGGCAATTGAGCATTTTTATAAACTATCACATAAATATTTTTGCCATACATTGTTTATCTTGGTACAACATGCACACTCTTTTCTATGTGATGGATTCAGTTTTTATGTCCTTATTTTTGACTAAGTTCATTATTTAAGAAAAAATTATTTATTCTCTTGTCATAAGAATGTTCTAGTTTATTTCCTAAAATTATCTCTTGAAAATAGTTCATGAACCATATGAAGGAAAGGGAATCACTACCCTAATTTCATGTTTAAGTTCTCTCCAAAAACCAAAAGGTTACTTTTGGAAGTATGCCTAACTTTCTTTTTGAAAGCTAGTTACGAAACTGGCTCATGCATTTCTGTCTTTTGCTTACGTAATTATTTTAGGAATACTTTGTCTACCTTTTTTGATTCTCATTTGAGAATTCCTATAAGTGCCCTGCGTTGTTTTGAGTTTATCATTTAAAGTTTTTCAAAGAGTTTGTCAACTGACTTGTAGCATTATAGGGGAAAACATGAAAAAAGCTTGCTTTCTCAATAAATGTGAAGGTAGGATCAGGAATAAAGAAGAAAAGAACGTTAGTTAGTGATGAAGTTGATATTCTTGAGGCTAATGATTATCATCCAAAAGTAAATTGCTACTTTTCCTATGATCATCAAGATGTCGAGGAAGAAGATATAGTTTCCGTAAAAGTTTTTTTATGACTTCTTAAAATATTTTGAGGATGCAAAGATTCAACTTGTTGCTGCTATCAAGGGTCAAAACATGCTAAAAGTTGAGTCGGAAAAGGTTATGCTGACCTTGCTCTTATGAAATCTCATGTCAATGAACTTCTTAATGAAGAGATTTTTCCAATTAAATCTATTGATGTTGTTGAAGATAAGCTCAAAGTTTTGAACACCAATGAGGAATCAACCAAAAATAACTAAGAAAAGATTTATTTTGCTTAGTTTATTCCTTGTAAGAACTTGTTCTTATTTTTGCTTAAGGAAGAAAAATTATACCTTGAAGTAGTTTATTGATGTTTTTTTTTGAATTAGTACTTCCATGTATTTATCATTTATCAATTAATGAAGTTTATTTAGTTAAATTTTTGTTGATTATGACGCAATACTTGATCTTATTGATTATTCTTCATGAACTACTTGAAATTTCATGAGATAATTCTTTGTTTATCATAATCCTGTGATTTGAAAATGGTCACATGATTTTTTTTCGAAAGTTACACTCTTCAATCTTTTTGTTCGTAACTGTCTAAAAAATGAGTACAATTTTGATGATTATTTCTCCTCATTTGTAATTTTTTATTCTTATGTTCATAAATTGCTAAGGTGAAAAAGTTATGCTATTAATTCTACGTTCATAACTAGATAGAAGGGGAAATCAATTAATCGCTTCTCTTGAGTTATATTTTTGATTCTTAAGATCGTAACTGGATAAATCAAACGTCATACTTTTAACTTCTAGTTCATCCCTGGCTAGAAGGGGAGATACGGTTAATATTGGATATGAATTTAATAAATTTGTTAATATCAGAGAATAATCCTTTTCTTTGGAACGGTCGTTTTTGTTGTTTTTTATGAGAATGACAACAAATGGGGAGAGATCAATTTTGTGTTTAATTGTTATATCTTTGTGGGGAGTGTTGCTATGGAATTTATGAGAGAGCTGTACTTTTAAATCTCTCCTTGGTGAAGATGCTAAGTTACAAAACTTAATGGAATCATCTTGAAATGGTATTTTATCTTTAGTCTTGATGATATCTTAAAGGAGTAGTTCATTAAGATCCCTATTATCGAAAACTTTGTCAATTTGTGACAAAAAGGGGAAGAATTATTTACTAATAATCTACTAAGGCATATGGTTTTTCGGAGCAATATCTAAGTGAGAGTAAATTACTTGTGCGTGTAAACGTCAAATTTTACAAAGAGATACGAGTAAGTACTAAGGGGGAGAACATATCACCGTAGTATTTCTTTAAAGTTTCAGCAAGAATGAATTTGTTATTTTTTGTGTCAGAGGTATTTCCATTATACCTATGCTATTAGTGTTTCCAAAAGTCTTTTAACCAAAAAACATGACGTTAATTCTTTCAGAACTTCCAAAGAGCATTTGTAAATCACTTTTCAAGGTAAGGATTTCTGAGAAATCACAATTTAGTTTTTCTAATTCGTGAGATTTCTTTAAAAGAGAATTTTTAGTCTTGTCAAGATATTTCTTCAATTGAATATTTTCATGATGAAGTTCTACACTTTTAGTTAGAATTTCATGAATCACGTCGAATTCATCATCATCTTGATCAAGGTATGCATATTCAAACGTTTCCTCAAAAAAATAATATTGTCTGTGCAAGTCTCATAGATATGTGAATCACTCATATCATCAAGAGTTGCAGTTAATGCTTTGTTTTCTTTATAGTAATCCTTTCTCATACACTTTTTCATATGACCGAACTACAACATTTAAAGCAATGGAAATCATTATCCTCTTCAGAATCTCTTTCTTTTTTATACGAATGATTTTGAGGTTTAGAGGAGAAATTCTTTCCAAGACGCCGGGTTTTCCTTTTTTTTCAAGAAATCTCTAACTTGTTGGGTAATAAGAGAAAAGGTTTTATCAATATATTAAACCTTGTCATCATCACAACATTTATCAACCCATGATAAGATGGTTTTTCACAAGTTGTGCAAGAGACGTTACTGCTCCAAAATCGTTGCTTTTTCCTTTAACAGTTTGTTGTTCATGATAAAAGATCTCCAATTTTCTAACAAGTGTACTTATTGTTAATTTTTAAAGATTGTTGGCTTCTGGGATAAAATATTTCTTAGATTCGTATCATGATGGTAGAGACCTAAGAATTTTACACACAATATATTTTTCTGGAATAGTTTTTCCTAACGAATGTGAGGCATTCACTGTTTCAGAAAGTTTATGGTAAAAATCCTCAAAGTTGTTATCATCATACATGTGAAGGTTTTTCCAGTCAGAAATTAGGGTTTGAAGCTAAGCATCCTTTTCTGAAAAATTCCCTTTGAATACAGTCTTCAATATGTCTCAAGATTCCTTAAAAGTCTCACATGTAGAAACATGATGTAGAGATCATGACTTAAGTCCATTTGAATTATTCTTCGCTTTATTAATCACGTTGTTTTCATAGTCTTCAAGTTCCTTGAAATCGTAATCGTTTTGAGAACCTTGTACTAAGACTTTAGGGCATGTATATCCCTCGAAAACCAAGATCCAAGTTTTAAAATTTCAAGATTGTAAAAAATAACGCATATCATTTTTCGACCATAAGTAATTAGTGTCATCAAATCCTAGTGGTACTCTAACTTGAGTTCTTGTCCATAGGTTAGATCATTTACAAACATATATAGTTACCTCTTTTCGGTGTTTGTCTGCTCTAATACCAATTGAAAAGGGGAGGGTACCAAGTACACCACCAATTTTTTCGTTACAGAACCTATTGATAAGTTCCTTGTGTGAACTTCAATCCAAGATTAAAGCAGACAAGAAAATATTCTTGGATAATCTTTAAAAGAGATTCTTGAATCACAAGAATTTTTAACGGACAATTACTCGTACTTTTAATTATAAAGATAAAATCAATATAATATGAAAACTAAAAGTAAAGTAAGACACAAGAAATTTTGTTAACGAGGAAAACTAAGAAGGATAAAAACCATGCGACCTCGTTCAGTTTGAATACACATTGTATTAAGCCTCTACAAACACTACCAACTATAATACTTCGGCCTGAAATGTAGTTGAGACAGAATAAACCCTACGAGCTAATCTGCTGCATTTGTGATCCTACATCTCTTGATTCTCGCAGGAACCTACGCACTTGATTCCCCTGGATGATGTCTTTTAAACCTAGGAGTTTCTCCACAATCCTTCCTGAAGACCAGCGCTACCCTTCCTTCAATAGGGCGTCTGGTGATTTCCTTTTGGGAATTTTATTGATATAACCCCATTTTATTACCCATGTTGCAAATCTACCCTGTTTTTTTTCAAACATATCAAATATAACCTCATTTTATACTTTTCCATCCCGTTGTTGTGGACACCATCAACTGCCTATTATTTGCCACATGTTAAACTTTATCTCTCTCAAAAAGACTCATTTGCCCTTATAAACTTTAATCAACTCCAAAATAACCCTAATTAGCTTATATTCCTACAGAGGTATTAACTGTACATATGCCTTAGCTACGAAACACATCCTATACGATCTTGTTTTTGAAAGCCCAAAATATGTCATGCTTGAGTTTGATTCTAGGAAGAACATAATGGCAAAATGAAAAATGGGATAGTCAGTTAATATGTTGCGAAAAACTGTCAGAAAGAAGACATAAGTTTTGCTTGTCAAGAGAAAAATGCAAAAAATAGGATGCGCATGTTTAGGCAGTTATACTTAGAAAGGTTAACAGCTGGGCCGTACAACATAAGGTGCATTACCACAACCAGTAAATATGTATTATGAAGAAGAAATGTATATATGTACCATGAAGGTAAAGTTCGAGTCTTCTTCCTTAACCCAATGTGCTACCGGGTAGAAGTCTTCCAATGAGCATCATGTGATTGTCGATCTAGATATCATGCTTTAGTAGTATCCATGTTCTAATAATTGTTTCCTAATTAATTTTATTTTAAGAGATGGTGATGAAGAGAAAATTCTAAACTAACAATCGATCTTAATTAATTTGTAAGTGGAGTAGAAGAGTTTTACGTGGTCTTTATAGGGATCTAATTATAGGTCGAGAGGTAATAATCTTGATTGACGACGATGCTGCTAATAATTGTAATGTGTCAATGACTTGTTTCTTCTCAACGCCTCCACACATTGCTTCTAGTAGTTTAGCTTCTAAAAAAAAATCTTTTATGGTTAGATAAGGGTAAAAAAAAAAACCAATTTTTAAAATTACACGTGTAAAGTTCAACATATCAACAAATAAATGAGTTAAAGGCATTCGGATGGCTAACTAACTGAGAGACTATTTATATAATTTTAAAGAAAACGGGAGAATAGTTGCTAACTGGATTTAGAAGTTGGGTTATATAAGTATAATCCCCTTTCCTTTTTGATTTTAGATCAATGATGTAGAAATTGGTTACCTGAATTTAGACGAATCTAAATCTAAGATTAGGGTTTATATTCTTCAAAAGTTATAAAGATACCTAATACTTTGTCAACAAAATAATCACAAACTAGAACTTATTCTAAGATGTATTCTTGTGAAAAAATTATAAACAAAATATCAATAGATAAGAGCTATACTCAATCGTATTTGAATTTTTCTATCAAATCTGGAATTGATCTGTAATTATTGAATGGCCTTATATCAGAAGAGAATGATATTAGAATAGACAAGAAGTACACATATCATAAATACAAATACGGGTTAAAAAACTATCTTTCTTCATATAGGTGAACTTGTGCTTGATAAGTGCTTAATTCACATGTTTCTAGTGTCAAATCCATACTTGTTTTAGTTATAATTCTTGCATATTACTTGTTATTACTCTTGTTTTCTATCTTATGTGTTATATTAGGTGAATCATAAAAAAAAAAGGTACAAAGTGCTAGAATGAGCAATGAAGTAGAGCATTAAAAGTGAAGGAGGATCCGAAATCAAATTCTACTTGTTCAAATCCATAATTTTTTGTCATAATCTTGTGGGACGAAAATACAAACCAACACAAAAAGAATGTGGTCATTCCGACATCGGACGAATAAGTTATGGGCAAAGCGAGTTGAAAGACTTGAGTGTACATAGAGAAGTTCGGCTACTAATTGTTCAGCTCGAATCAGCAGAACCTGAAGCATAAAAATCAATATTTCGAAGAGTTTACAGAGAGATGTTCGGCTAGTAAGTGTGCTAACCGAATTAGCCGAACCTAAGACTTATTTAGACGCGAAATTGACTTCTAACTCAAGGAAACAGGGTCCCGGAAGGATTTTAAACCCTAGAAAGAAGACACTAGTGGAAAAGGGATGTTATACGACATATATAATTTATCCTAGAAACGAGTTATACGACATTTTTAAAATGTTGCGGAAGGTGCCGTAAATGCTGCAAAATGATACTATCAAAATATAGTTGACTATAATATACGATACTTTAAAGTTGTCGCTATGTACAACATTTTGAAAGTGTTGTATCATTATATTTTATATTATAAATCAGAAATGTTTAACCTCATAAATATTAAAAAAAAGAATCAGATCCGTCATTCTAACTAGGATGAAATTAATCTGACTGAAACTAAAATAAAACTCCAATAACACCAATAAAATCTGGATTCATGAATTCAAAATTTCAATTCCATTAAAACTCCATGGTACAATTCATAATTGAATTCAATTCAAAATCACAAAAATAATATACATATAATGAACTCCTGAATTACATCTAAGTCACTTATACCTATTCATATACTGGTTTGTTCACCTGAGGTATGAGAATAAACCATGTCAATACGCTTACCAGTACACCATTAGTAGAGCCATTGAAGCTAGCATTCCCAAGTTCACAAAGCAAATCAGCATTTCCATATGCAACACGCCGGAAAAAAAAGTGTCATCAGAATATTCATCCCCCCTTTACCACCATTCCACCACCACCACTAACTCCGTTGCTAACATTACCTGGTCCCCCACCTCCTATGCAACCTGCATTACAGTTAACCTATTTTGTCTAGTAATTGTACTAACCGAATTAGCCGAAGGGACTTATTTGGACGCAAAATTGGTTTCTAACACTATGAAAACGGTCTCGGAAGGATTCTAAACCCTAGAAAGACGAAAATTGAGGGTCAAGCATTGAAGTATATAAAATAAGACATTTAAGGCTCAAAAAAAAAAAACTCTATATACTCTACCTCTCATATCACATCTTCTACATCTTAAACCTAGGGTTTACCCCTTTAGGGGGATACCATTCTTCTTTGTATCATGAGTAGCTAATTTTTTGTTGATTAAGGAGTAATTTAATGTTCTAAGCGTGAAGCTTTATTAGTTATAAAATTTTATTCAGAGTTTTAATCATTATCGTTTATTTTAACTATATCTAGGGTTTATGATTGGTTTCTAGATTGTTGAAGTGTACAATTGGATTATTCTATTGATCATTCTAATGCTAGTAGAGAGTTGAGCGATCCTTAATTCTCGAGCATCTCCTACAAAAGTAAAAAACATGAGACCTTACAGAGGGATTATTTGGATCAATCGTGTGTGAAGACAATACCAATAAGTGAACCGAGCATACTAAGTTTAAATACTGGGATCAAACCTAAATTCAAAAAACTTAAAACGTTCGATTGAGTTATAAACGAACCTCAAGGTGGCTCAGTTGGATAGAATCTGGTGACTAAGCGTACCTGTTATCCGGTGTTATAAGGAGTTTTGGGGATGGCTAAGGATACTTGTTATTCTACGGTTGGTGATGAATGATTCTGACCAAAGATAAATAAATTAACCAATTCAATCAATGTTTGGTAACAACGAAGGACTCCTTAGTCATCTCTTTATTCTTATCGTCTTTTTATTGTGTTTTTAGTTAATTAATCAAACAATCCCCCTTTGTGTTTTAGTTTATTCTAGTTTTAATACTCCTGATAACATATCGATTACACATCTCTCTGTAGGAACGATCCTTACTACCGCTATATTACTAGTTAATTAGTGGGAAATATATTGATTAATTTGTTGCACTTATGAAACGCATCATATTTCGGCGCCGCTGTCGGGGAGCAGTCGCTAATTGATTTGTTATTTGTTTTAGTTTTTTTAGTATTTTAGAATATTTTCACGTTTTTCTTTAGTGTTTTTCAGATTTTTAGGTTTTCGTGGTACTAACAATTAGTTGAAGGTGTTTCTGTCGCTCGCCAAAAGCGGGAGGTAAATTTTGAAAACAGGTTGTAAGTATCACTTCTATGTTCAGTTTTTAGTAGAATTTTAGATTTTTTTTTGAGTTGTCATGTTTCCCTTCGGAAATAACATGTACAATACACGCGATTACTCATATGATGGTGGTAATCAATAAAATTTTCAATCTCAACTTTATGACAACTACCAACCATACATGGATGGGAGGATAATTATACTTCTAATCACGACTCTTGTAGTTTGGCAGATATGATGCAACAATATATATATGAACAAATTGTACCAACACATTCAAAATATGGAAGAACGTGACCAGACTAGGGAAAGTTTGATGAGTCAAATTGATCAACTCGGTATGAATAGAAATAAGGAGGAACTTTGGCCTCAAAACCAAAATCATTCTGAAATTTCTATGGACAATAATAAATATTTGATCGATAATGATTATGAAGACGAGAAACCTTTGGCAAGTTCATGTAACAATGATGAAGTTATTCTAACTCCGGATCATAATAACGATCATTCACCTATTCAAAAGGAGGAGACTTGGTATAACATAACCATTGTTATAAACAGAGTAGTGTACTCAAACGCATATCATAGCGAAAAAGAATATTCGGGTTAGAATATTTTTAGGCCAGTTGATTTGCAAGTAGTTGATCCGATTATTTCGTCGGAAGAAACTCATACTGAATACCGTAGGATTTACGCCAAAGAAGATCTCCTTAGGGCAGAATTCGATTACGATGACAAGAGTGTTGAAGAGACGGTGATTGAGAATGAAACCAAATTGATTTATTTCTTGGAAGACCCAATTGAGCTTGCCAAGGATTATAATAATGCTGAGATTTTGGTTGAAGCGGAAATTGGTAAACAATGGTTTTTAAAAAGTTTGATAGAGAACCACGACACACATGAGGTAAATAATTCACTTGAGTTATATAAGAATGATGAGTATCTCGTAAAAGGTTTGTCTAATCCTTTGCATAATTCTATATCTTTTGATCCTTCTCCCAATCGAAATAGTTCCCCAAAGAGTTGTTAACCCGATTTTTAAGGAACTACCGCACTTAGATTGGGTATATGCGCTATTAAAATTCTTACGAATTATTTTGTTTCTAACTAGTCACCACTAGATATGTTTGATTCTAGCATTGTGCAGGTTCACCGAGAGGAACCCAAAGCAGTTTCCTTGTTCTATGTTCTTTATACACTTCCAAATATAAAAAACTAAGTGTGGGGGAAATTTCCATAAAATAACAATTTCGTTATTTATATATTATGTTAATTATTATGTGAAGTTGTTATTAGACTTACATATTTTTATCTGGGTGGATCCCAGATTTTCAGATTGTTGGTTTACGAGCGATAATCAGAAAGTCGGAATGACGACTTTAAACCAAGCGCTGCAAGGGAGGCAACCCATTGGTTTTGTATTTCTATCGTTTTCTTTTAATTTTTAGTTTGTAAATCATTATATGATTTCACATCTTGATTTTACGTTGGAAGAGTCAATTTACATTGTGGACAATGTAAAGTTTAAGTATAGGGGAGTATTTGCATATAGAGTTTTTAGCTTTAGTTTTTAGTATTTTCATGAACCTCCAACTTTTAGATATTTAACTGAACTAAGAAGTATTAGAGAACTATATTTGGGTTTCTTAATTGTTGAGAATATTCGACAAAAAGGGACTTAAACTGCCAGTGGAGAAAGAAAACAATATTAGAGAAGTTGATCAATCATTGGTGGAGACTACCTTTTGTTACATCAAGTGAGGTACCAGACCTTAAATTCTTTGTAGCTATCTAAAAAATTGTCTTTTAGAGTGTGTCATCCTATGCTAATTCCGGGTAAGATGATGAGCTACCCAACCTCGCACCCCTTCAACACTACTTTTTGATCTCTTGAGTGCTAATTTCATCAATCATGGGGGTGTCATCAGAATTTGTAGCTCTAGCTTGTAGTCTTGTTTGCAGTCAGTACCATTCACTCGACAAAGTAGCAATAGAAACACATCATCATCAGCAAGCGGAGCGACATCAAAATCACGAAAAAACTTGAATACATCCAAGGTTTGCAAGCAACAAAAAGAGAAATAAGAATTATATATCCAAGTTTAAGACTAAGTGCAAGAGCGAAGAAAAGCAAAAGATGTGAATTTTTATGAAGTTTATGATACTGAGACAATACAAGTGAAGAATAAAGTGGTAAAGTCCTTTTCCCATATTCATATTAGTTTTATTTGTTAGTTTTTATTTCAATAAAAAAAATAAAAAGATAAAGAAAATAAAAATAAATAAATATGTTTTACATCGCTTTAGTGTATATTTCTTTTTGTATTCGTTCAATAAGGCCGTGGGGAAGAAGAAATATATGAATAAGTTTCAAGCAACAAGGAATTGAGGAAAAAAGTTACAATTGTCAAATTTATACGAAGTTCAAGAGTTCATCATCACTAGTTGAAGACCTAAGACATTTCTATTTGCTGTAAGAGTGTTGCTGATTGTAGACCTGGTGAGAAGGTAAGTAAGCATTCTCATCCCTGTATAGTGGTTGATTTCCAATCTTACAGGTCATCAAAGAGGAAAAATAAAAGTTCTTTTCGTCCCACGTTTCTATGGGATAACAAAATATAATTCGGAAGTTTTCTTTTTCTTCCCACCATTAAATGTTTGCAGGATTTTTATCTTCACTCTTTCCTACACATATGTTCTTTGGTATTTCTAATTTCTGATTATTAGTGTGTAGAAACTTTATGTCCTCATAGATCTTTTGATGCTTGTGACTTTGAAGTTGAAGTAGGTTTTGTGGGTATACCTCTTGTAAACCCTCACGAGACTATAACTCGTCCACTAAGGACACCTATGGGTTTAAAGGCTTGTTGCACATGCTAAGTGCAACCGTGTCCTTAACGAAAGGGAGTTGTATTTTAGTTTAGTTTAATTTAGTTTAGATAGTAGTTTCCTCGAGGACTAGCAAAAGCTAAGTGTGGGGGAATTTGATAAGTGCTTAATTTACATGTTTCTAGTATCAAAACCATGCTTGTTTTATTTATAATTCTTGCATATTCTTATGTATTATATTAGGTAAATCATCCAAAAATGAGCTTTAAAGTGCTAGAATGAGCAAAGAAGTAATACATTACAAGTGGAGGAGGATCCAAAATAAAAGTATACTTATATAAATCCATGATTTATTGTCATAATCTTGTAGAGTACGAGAATACAAAACCAACGAAAAAAGAATGTGGTCATTCCGACATCGGACGAAGAAGTTATGGGCTAAACGAGTTTGAAAGACTTGAGTGTACAAAGAGAAGTTCGGCTACTAATTGTTCAGCTCGAATCAGCCGATCCTAAAGCATAAAAATCAATACTTCGAAGAGTTTACAGAGATATGTTCGGATAGTAAGTGTGCCAACCGAATTAGCCGAACCTGGGACTTATTTGGACACGAAATTGGCTTCTAACTCAAGGAAACACGGTCCCGGAAGGATTCTAAACGCTGGAAAGACGAAACTTGAGGGCCAAGCATTGAAGGCTATAAAAGAAGACATTTAAGGATAAAACAAAAAATAATCTATATATTCTACCTCTCATATCACATCTTCTACATCTTAAACCTAGGGGGGAAACCATTCTTTTTTGTATCATGAGTATCTAATCTTTTGTTGATTAAGGATGAATTTAATGTTCTAAGCGTGAAGCTTAATTAGTTATACAAGTTTATTCAAAGCTTTAATCATTATATTTTGTTTTCACTACATCTAGGGCTTATGATTGGTTTCTATATTGTTCAAGTGTACAATTGGATTATTCTATTGATCATTCTAATGCTAGTAGAGAGTTGAGCGATTCGTAATTGTCGAACATCTCCTACAAAAGTAGAAAACGTGACACCTTGCAGGGGGGTTTTGTGGAGCAATCGTGTGTGAAGACAACACTAGTAAGTGAACTGAGAGGACTGAGTTTAACTGATGGGATCAAATCTAAATTCACAAACCTTAAAGCACTCGATTGAGTTGCATCTTGTAAGCAAACCTCAAGGTGGCTTAGTTGGATAGAATCTGGTGACTAAGCGTACCTGTTATCCGGTGATATAAGGAGTTTTGGGGATAGCTAAGCGTACTTGTTATTCTACGGTTGGTAATGAATGATTCTGACGAAAAATATATAAGTATACTAATTCAGTCAACGTTTGGCAACGGGGAATGATCCCTTATTCATCTCTTTATTCTCATTGTTTTTTTATTGAATTTTTGGTTAATTAATCAACCAATCCCCCTTTTTGTTTTTAGTTTATTCTAATTTTACTAGTCTAGATAACATATCAATTACACAACTCTTTGTGGGAACGATCCTTACTACTGCAATATTGCTAGTTCATTATTGGGAAATATATTGATTAATTTGTTGCACTTACGATACGCATCAGTACTTCACGAATCCCAAGTGAAGTCTTTCAAAGTCGAAACTTAGATCTCAAATATCCTTAGATCTTTGGAGGAAAACTTCGTAACAAGATACACATGAATGTAGGGATTGAGTATTCTTTGTTGATGACGTCTCTAATTTATAGTAATCAATCAACGGTGGATTGCTTAGATGTAATCAATGAATTTCTTGCACCCCAAGTTAATTTTCAATTGCTAAATCAAAGTCGTTTCCTAAGGGAATTTTTTTTTCTTTGGAAAGATATTGAATTGCAAAGAGGTTCTTTTCATGGTTTGAAGTTGTAGACAATTGTTAGCTCAAGTGAATTCTATGAAGAATGAATAAATGATCCCAAAGATATTAGAGTTATAAACCGGCTCATAAAGATTCCAGATTCATGACCAACAAGAGTTTGGTACGTGAACCAAAAGAGAAAATATATAAAAAAAATTCCTTTGTAGGTTCGCGAACTCACTCTTTTAGGTTCGTGAACTCAAATGCTCAAAATTCTTAGGAGAATTTTCTTCTACTGGGTTTGCTAACTCACCCTTTTAGGTTCGTGTACTCAAATGATATTATATAGCTCAGTGAGAAGTTTTTATTCTATAGGTTTGTGGAATTCACCGTAATAGGTTCACAAACTCAAAATACAAAAGTTCTCAGAGAAAATTCTCCATAATAAATTTGCAAACTCACCGTAATAGGTGCGTAAACTAGAGACTTTATTTTCCTTGTATTTTGTGTTCTACAAGGTTATAGATTCACAAACACAATTCTTTAGGTCTAAAACTCAAATGATTGAAATCATTATTATTAAATTACCAAAACAAAACCTTACAAACTCAAGAATGAATTTGTAAGCCTCAAGATTTTCATTAAAAGTTATGCTTTTGTCTCAAGATTTGTAGTTCAGAACAAGTAAGTGCTTGTAAGTCGAAACATCACTAGACTTAGCAAGAAGCTAATCCGTTATATGATAGATAGATGCGAACAAGTTCAAAAGAAATAACCAATCCTTGTTACTTACCTCAATAAAATTCTTTAAATTGATGTCTGCGTGTGATATTTAATTCTTCATCTGTCTTGAGTAAATCGAAAAATCCTAAGACTCTACTACCTAATCTATTCCAAATCGAAACTGAGTTTAGTATGTTAAATCAAGAAATAGTTTTGGAAACTATAATATGACAACATTCTTGACATTCCAAGATATGTAAGTTCAACCGAGCATTCTCTCTAGCTAACACAGTCCTTGATGGCCGACCCATTATGAAATTCACTAAAATTTGGGTTTTTATTTGCGAGTTGTGCATGGAAGTTTGTAAACTTATAAATACCTATGGGATACATCTTTAAATGAGACTTTTTAGACAATTTTTACACTGCATAACATAAGGAGAACAAAAGGGGCTTGCTTAGAAGATTGGAGTTTATCTTCATGATTTCTTGGGTTTGCTTTATTTTCTTTCTTGTATGTTTACTATGAATTTTCATAAATCCATGATGAACTAATTCTCTATATTGGTTAGATATGTAACCCAAAGTCTCGAACATGTTTTTCTATTGAAATAACTCAATCATAATGTTAATGATCTCTATAATATCGTTTATGTTATCCTACTTCTATCGCAATGTATGATTGAATATTTGTTGTTTAAGTTTCAAATTAAATGAAAATGAGTCCATATTTATAGCTAGATTAGGGTTTGAGTTACAGAATTGGTTAAAACTCCTAGTCACAAGCAGCATAGTATAGTTGCTAACAATGGGAGATTATCAGGCCATTATGTGTAGAAGATTAACTTAGGTTAAACACGAGTGGCTCTTGTGCCGGGTTGTTAAAATACCTAATTCTAAACAATTAATTGGTTCAATAACCCATAAATTAGTTTTTATGGTTGTATAAGACATCTAAAATAAATTGCTTTTGTAATACCCATATTTTCCAAATATACTTTTTGGACATTCTACCCAGATTTCATTAAGAGAAATAAATGAAAGTGACTAAATTACCCTCAGACTTTGGGTTTATAAAGAAAAATTTGAAGTACAAAACTTGCGTTCTTCGGTTCTTCTTCATTCTTCAGAAACGGAAAAGGGGAAACGAGTTTCAGATCCGAGAGCTTAATTGTGGTGAAGAAATGTTGTAAAGTTGAAGATTAAAGGATACTTATTTCCGAAATCTGATTAACACTTCAAATCAGTAAGTTTTCAATCTCAATTCATCTAGTTTCTAGCCTGATTTTGATTCATAGATTCAATTGTTTTTGTTTGTGTTTGATTCTAAGATGAAGACACGGTGTTTTATTCTTTGATTCAGTATAATTTGAAGCTCATTATCTATTTTGATTGTGTAATTTTCTTGGCAATTTTTGTGTATATGTCGATGCTTTTTCTAGGGTTAGTAATAATCTGATTGTTATGCTTAAAAACTTCAACAATTTTGTTTTAATTTATCAATTAGGAAATGGGAACCAGTTAATTGTTAATAGAAAACCAATTTTATGATTACCATAGATGATTTTGTTTAACTTGTTTCTATGTGAGCTAATTTTAATTTTCCCTGTATAACTCATCATGTTTTTAGGTTTTTGATCTATTTTTGTATTCAATTTGATGAACATTCAAATTGTAGTGTTTTTTGTAAAATGATTTCAACTAATTTCGATTGATGTTTGTGAACTTATTTTTGTTTCATTATTTAAAGCAGGATGAATCCAGTTTCATCATGTGTTTGTCATCCTGTGTTGTCATCCTATGTTGTTGTTTAAAAAATCTATTGAATATTATTGTCATTGTGAACATATTATTGTTAATATATTTGTTGTAGATGGATCCCGGTTACCAAATTGTTTGTGTTGTTATGTAATCTATGGACTCGTGTTCATACAAGGTTAGTATGACGTCAACATTCGATGAATTAAAGTTGTATGTGTGTTCGTGTTGGACAAAGATGTCACCAGCATCAATTCAATTTATATTTAATGGTGGTGAGGGACAAAAAATGGTTTTCGATAGTGATTTTAAGTTTCAAACGGTGATATCATTTTATTTCGTTAAGAGTTTGAGTTTGTTGGAGTTTGAACTTGGGTTTGTCCTTGAAGAACCTTTGATGATGGAATTGTTGTTAGATGAAGAAGCAAGCCAACAACTATCCATTGTTCCTACTTCTCATCATGGTTGTCGTCCCAACAATGAGCGTGCATTTAATGGAAAACTTGTAAAGGGGATGAATGGGAATTCATTATAAAAGGTGTCGGCCAAGAGTTTTTGAGAGGACGAGAAGAAGGTTGTTGTTCAAAAGTATAATCATTATTTTGGTCGCAAAAGATAAGGTTCTTAAGAGTGATGATACATAATATACGTTTGAGTGCTTTTATTAGGAGGAATTTCAATGCAAATGGAGGTTTCATGCATCGACGAATAATTCAAGTTTTAAGAAGCACTTTATCATTCGAGACTATAATGGAGACCATACGTGTTGTGCCGGTTATAAGGATGAAACCAATAGTGATCCCATTACATGCGAGTTAGTTAAGGATTTGGTAATTGACCAACTCAAACAAAATCCAAACAAGAAACCACGTGATATTATGGTTGATTTGAAGAGTGATTATGGGTTAACATTGAGCTACGATCAAGCGCATTACGGAAACGAAGTATGTTTGAAGGTGTTATATGGTGACGATACCAAGGGATACACAAATTTGGTATGGTGGTGTGATGCTGTGAAGAGAACAAATAAAGGAAGTTGAGATGATTTAGTCTTGGAAGGAAACCAATTCAAGAGTTTGTTCTTAGCTTTTGAGGCTTGCATATTTGGCTTCGAATTTTGTCGTCCAGTGCTGTTCTTAGATGAAACTTTTTTGACGGGAAATTTTAGGGGATCCCTTATGGAGGCTACTGGGAAAAATGTAAATAATGGTATGTCTTATCTTATAGATATATTTGATAAAAAATTATTTTTATTGTTGAATTCAGATTGCATCCTTACAAATGCATTTTTCTGTCAGTATTTTTTCACAGGATGCAACCAGTTACATCTTGTGTATATAACTCCGAGTTTTTAATTATTTTAAAGGATGCAACCAATTACATCTTGTGTTTATCACCCTGACTTTTTCCGCTTAATGATTATTTTTTTTGTGTATTTTTTTTTGTTTTTGTAGGAATCTTCCCTTTAGCATACGATATTGTTTCAAGCGAGAATGTCCACAATTGGCGTTGGTTCTTGGAGAAGCTAGAGTCTATTTTGGATCCTCGCCCATTAACTTTCTTTTCAGATCATCACGATGTTTTGGTCTTTGGTATTCCCGCTGTATTTCCTACTTCTCATCATGGTTACTGTTATCATCACTTGAAAAACAATGTCCGTACTCAAATTAAGAATAAGAAAGAAGAATATGGTATTGCAATAGACTTGTTCACTCAATGTTTTTATTCATAAACTCTTGAAGTTTTTCATACTCCTCCGAACTTGAGTTTGAAGTACACTCCTCCAATCATACTCATACTGTTAATCTTAGAATCTGTAACTGTCAGCGTTGGTTTACTGATCAGTTCATTTGTGCTCACGCTATCGTGTGTATGGATTCAACAAAGCTTTGCGTCTATGATTTCATTAATCTTTTTTTCAGTATTGGGTTCTTTCAGGTTGCATATGGTCATTTAATCAAACCAATTCCAAATCATGACAAGCCTTCAACTGTTGCTGAAGAAAAACTTATCCACCCACCAGATGTTGTTGGCAAAGTAGGAAGACCAAAGAAAAAGAGTATTCCTAGCACCGGTTTGGGTTTCACGAGATCTATCACGTGTGGTAACTGCCATACAAAAGCAAGGCATAACAAGACAACGTGTCCTCATCCTCCCGCCAAAAAGCAGCGCCTTATTCTCCCTCCTTGATAGCATCTTCTTCCACTGATTCTTCTGGACAATTTATGATTCTTGGTCTTATTCATTCTCTGCAACTTCTTGTTGCATATTAGACTCATTCTTTTTACAATTAGTATTTGTTTGGAAAAATCTATTTTTATCATTGTTTGGGATTTTTATATTTTGTTTGAAAAATTACAGTGACTAGTTTATCTTAATGTCTTTTTTGGGCTGTTCAATTGTAGATGCTTTTTAATTCAGGTACAACACATATTAAACCTTGGATGAATTCAGGAACAACACATGTTAAACCTGGATGAAACAGGTTTCATCCTGCATAATCTAAAAAAATAATTTTTTTGCTTGGATGAAACTGGTTTCATCCTGCATATTCTGACAGCAAAACCATGCGCTTGACAAAAATGTTATTTTGCTTGGACGAAACCAGTTTCATCCTGCATATTCTGACAGTAGAATATTTTTTCTTCAGGATGTATCTGATTTCATCCTGCATATTCTGATAAAATTACTTAAAATTATCAATAAATAACAATTCAAGTAAAAGTTTTCATATTAATTGATCTGCAATTAGGATATATATATTCATAGATGAAATCCAAGGTTCATATTAATTGATCTGCAACTAAACTATATTAATAGCATTTTACATAATCAACTTAAACTTAAACTTCTTTATGATCTTTAGACGAAACCAGATTCTTTACAAAACCGTCTTAGTTCTCTTCCAACTTCCAACAACTTCTTTCATCACTGAGTATTTCATATACGAGGTCTACTCTCTTTGTGCTCATCTTTTCCCTTAGAGTTTCTTCGTCTTCAAAAACGAAACCATCTTTCATCGCCCACTCCATGAAGTAGATAACATACATTCCAGAGTCAGGACTACAAAACCAAGTCTTTCATTTAGTTTTGTATTTAATAAATGAAAAAAAATATACAATAACAAATGCCACAATGTGAATGACCTACCTTTTGCCTTGTTGTGGATAGTTCTCTACAGTAGTGAATTCGGTATCATCCATTTTTTTTTATCATAGAGTTTGCTAAGAACTTGGTTCACTCCTCTTACATTACTTTAACATCCTCCAGAAAACCATTTTTTGTAGTATCGAGAAGAGAATTGTAGTGTGTCCAAGAAACGTCATGGAAGTCAAATTGAAGCAATGTAAAATAGTCTTTATATTTAGGCTTCAATGCAACTTCACAATGGTGGTTCATCGGGATCAACAAGTAATGGAAATCATTGATGTTACCATTCTGCAATTTCTGCAATTCATTATCTATCAACTTTGTAGCCATTTTTTCATCTTCTATAAAACTGAAAACAAATTAAGTGCACTAGTTAATTCATTCATTTTTACCAAAAACATTAATGTAAAAATAATAAAGAGAGGAATCAAATGTTTTTATGTGTTACCCATGCAAGTGTGCTTAGAAACGCGTTCATAATGAATCCATCACGCTTACTGTTAGGTTAAAACAGTTCCCTCCATTTCATAATCTTTAACTCGATAATACTGTTCGGCACGGAATGATTTAACATCATTTCTTGGATGTATTCTCCCATAATAGATATTGCAAACTCACCACCTCTATTGTAATTTCGTATGCGGTCTATGCATTATTGATTATTCATATAGTTGCAACAGTTAAAAAACAGGATGAAACAAACAGGTAAAAAACAGGATGAAACTGGTTTCATCGAAGTTTAACAGTTTGGTATAAACAGGATGAAACCATTTTCATCAAGGCATAAAAAAAACCATACTAAGATGAATCCAGTTTCATCCTAAACAATAATGCAAAAACAAATTATCAAAACAAAAAACAGTTGCGCGTACCTTGAATTTCCATATTTATAGAACTCTTTGATTAACTTTTCTTTGGTCGCTTTGTTTTCACTCAAGTATTTTTTCCATAACTTGTTATTCTTATCTAACTTCTTCAACTTATCACTATTTATCTTTTTTTTCATCATTCTTAACATAATCCGAACCAAGGTTTTTCCTCTTTCTTGTATACTGACACACATTCTTAACATTTCTCTCAATCGACCCAAGTTCAGTCATAACTGCTAGAGGTTGTGCTTCAATAACTATATTTGCGTCCATATATTCGGGAATTTCATTGAGTGCATCAATATTTTGAAGAACATCACCTTCTACATCTCTGTTCATCTCTTGAGTGATTTTAAGATTGAAGAAATCTGGAGGCGGTGTATGAACAATAATCTGAAGAGAAGGTGAAGCTTGCGGAGTTTCTGATTGTGACTTGTGTTGTCCTTTCAATACTTCCACTTCATTTCGAAAGTCTAAGATTATCTTATCCTTAGCCTCTAATTAAACCTTCAAGTTAGATATAATCTTATCTTTGTCTTCTAATTCATTCTTCAAGTTAGAAATGTTTTCTTCATGGTTGTTTTCTGCCTCGTTAAACAAACATAATTGTCTTTCCTCTTCAGTCCAACTACCAAAAAAATCAATCATCTACAACCATGTAGACAATATGTTTTTATTTTAAGATTCAAGATGCATCTGGTTTCATCAGTGCTTACACAGGATGTAACTAGTTTCATCTAGTGATTACAGAAATATTATGGCTTTATATTATAGATTTACCTGATATTTTGAAGATTTTTCACCATCGCCTCGACATCAGAAGACACTTGATATATGTTCCATCTTGCAAACCTAGGTAAGTTATCACTCTTGTCTTTTTTTTTCCAATACCTTTAATATGTTCAAACATCCAGTACTGCAACAATAAAAAGAACAAGATAAATCTGTTTAGTTTTATGCTTGTTGTATTGAAGATAATTAATGTTAAAAAAAATCATTGAAACTCACCAACAAATAGAATCTACAACCATTTACGGAGTAAGGTGTCTTATGTACTTCCACAACGCTTTCCATTAGATGTTCATGGATGAGATCCGGCCATGAGATTCTATTGATGATATCAATTGACTTCACGCAGTTTAAGTACTTGTAATTGATATACATACCACCAGTATTTGTGAAGAAAATTATACAAAACATGTACAACAACAAAAAGATCACCAACTCTTCTTCTTTGATAACAACATTGATTCCTTTAATAATGTCCTTTTTCTCTAATTTGTCTCAACTTTTCTTTGCATCCTCCTTCTTGAAGTACTTATGTAAAATTCAGAAGTTTTCAGACTAGGGTCCTCCTTTGGCCCATAAAGTTCCTTATCGTATTCACTCATACGTATCCTCTTCACTGCAAAGATAACAACAAGTGAGTTAGGATCCGTCTTCAAAATTCAATTACCAATCTTGAATGAGTTGTTTGATACATAACTCATTATGATGTATTCTAATGCCTTTGGAGCTTTGATACATTCAACCTTGCCTATTTTTACTTCTTTGATCACATTCGGAAAACTCCAAAACTCAATCTTCCTTAATTCATCCTCTTGTTTCTCTGTGATTTCCAATGAACCCATTAAATCCACCATTGGTTTCATACTTGACCGAAAGGTTTTCTTCCCTTCCTTTCTCTCCAAATGATCTTCTTCTTTACTTTCGTCAACCAAATTTACATCATGCTTTTTTCTTGGTTCTTAATTCACCTTTACTCTTGCTTTTGCTTCCTATAAGAAGATGAAACTAGTTACATCCTATCAAACCTGGATGAAACTAGTTTCATCCTAGGTAAAATCTGCTGAAATTGCTGATTAAACCTGGATGAAACTGATTTCATCATAGTTTATCCTAACAATTGTTCGCCATCATTAACTCAATACAGATGATCAATAACAATTTAAACATAAAGAAATCAGAAAGTGGTACCTTTAGTTGAGGGGGCCATTGTGTCCTACCAATTTAGCCAAACTGTTAAAACCAAAAAAACCAACTAGTTGTTAGTTCAAGTTATAATCAATTAAGAGGATGCAACTGGGTCACATTTCTAGAACACAAACAAGAAGAAATTGAATTCATATAGGGAACCAATTACATATATACCATAACATCTTGAATTCATTACAATCACATCTGCCAACAAAATAACCAAAGGAAACCAAATTCATACTGCATATAAAATCATTCTAACTAAACTTAGATGAATCCAGTTTCTTCTTATTCATTTTAACTAAACCTAGATAAATTTCATATTTCAGATTAAACCACATTTAACATACTCTCTCTGAACTGCACACTATGCTTATTGAAAGCAGTTTCATCCTACTTTAAACCTGCTGAATCTGCATATAAAACAATTTACATTAACATTCTCCAATATCTACTCAACAATCACAGCATAAACACCACTTCACAGCAAATTTCATCCAACTTACAACACCAGTTTCATACACACCAATATCACAACAACAAAAAATCCATCTCAACAAAAATAACTGGATGAACCTGGTTTCATCCTAGTTTATACTAACATTTATCAATATCTACTCTACACAGCATACACACCAATTTCACATTTACAAAACTTTGCCCAGATTTTGATTAAACCTAGATGGATGATTCCAGTTTCGTCCAAGTTTAAATGGGTAATGTATAAAATTGCCCTAAAATTGAGGATGTGATTAGATTAGGGAGCATCAAATAAAACCTAAAATCAAAGAAGCAGATGAAACCAATTTCAATCATTAAAAAAAACATCAAAGAAAACCTAAAATTAGTAGATAGAAATAGTAATTACCTTCTTCGTGGTGGTGATTAAGAGTAGGGTTTTTGTTGGAGATGAAACTGACTAGGGTTTTTGGTGTGGTGGTGGTGCTGCTGGTCGTGAATGTGGATGGAACATATATTCGATAGTATCTGGTGGTGGTGGTGATGGTGGTGAAGAAAGTATGATGTCGATGGGAAATTTCTGGTGAATGTAATGAGAACAAAGACTATGAGATTTTTCTGGAGAAGAGAAGGTGGAGAAATTTTCTTTCGGAGGAGGTGGAGAAGATGGGAGAAAGAAGCTGGAGAAATTTTCTGTTTCTGTCGGGTGAAAGTGGAGAAGATGGGAGAAAGGAGGTGGGAGAAGTTTCCGGAGGAGATGAGAAACTGACTTTGTGGGGTGGGGGTGAAATTGTTTTTTTGGGTGGGGGTAAAACTGATTTTGTGGGGTGCGGTGAAATTGATTTCTTGGAGTATAAATCCTAAAAGAGTATTATGGTCAGTTTTTTGAAAATTTATTTCCGTCCATTTTATCCGGAGTAATATTTTACCCGTCTATTTTAATCAGATTTTTAAAGTTTCTGGACAATGGGTTCATTTTCTCTTAGCAAAACAAATTGCCCTTTGAAGTACAATTACTGCTCCCAACCTGGCAACTACCATGCGCGCTAGCAAATATATGTAAATAACTAAATGAGAATATTTCAAGTTAAAGCTACATTTTGGGTATTTACATTACTGTCTTCTTTATGAGTAGGTAAGTAACGAAGATTTAACCCTTATCCATACCCTAATTAGATGGACATAAGGACTAAAAATGCATAATTAATCATGCAATCTTAATAGTCATCAACATAAAGCTATTATACAAACTTTTTAAAACGGAGACCCAATTCTATTCTCAAATCATTTGTTATATGAGTTTAAAGAAAAAAGTATATATACGTAACTAGTCCACCAGGTATAGCATGCGAACATTTAAAGGTTGATAAAGGTCGATATAATTATGATGCACGTAAGATCCATTGAACTTCAAAATTCCATTAAATTGAAGTTGGAGTACTATATTGTATCCAATTTTCTTTCCTTTTTACCTAGTGTCCCGTTTGTCTTTTTCCTTTTGTGTTGCAATTGTTCCTAAAAGCATCCACAGTGGTGCGAGCAAATGATGGATCAAATTCAAATTTGGTAAATTTGGTCTTTGGTCCATCTAAATTCAACCACAGTGGAACGAATAAATTTGATGTTTGGTCCGAATTTTTTATTGTTTGGAATCAAAAATGATCCCAAAACTGGACTAAACCCGATTATAGTGGAGCGTTAACCTAGCCGTGCGTCTCGTTCCAGACGTAACGCTGGCTTTCCGTCTAATGCCAGGTGTTTAACTAGACGTGCGTCTCATTTGTTAGGCGTGAACCAGAACTCCGCCCCATCAGGCGTTCACCCAAGAGCACGTCCAACAGGGTGTAATACTAGAAGCACGCTTGGTAACAGGTGTCAAGCTAACACAACGCCTATGTTAGGCGTGCTCCTAACACAACGCCTAAAATTGTGTTTGATGTTTTGGAGGGTAAATTTTTGTTTGAATTTTTGGAGGGTAAATTTGTGTTTGAAGTTTTGGAGCGTCATCTTATGACTCTGTGCGTCTATCATAAGAGTAACGCTTGGTATAGATCATGATCACTAGGTCTAAAAAACTTAAGCGTAAACTTAAAAAACTTAAGCGTAAACTTAAGCGTGTTCCTAGAGTAACGCTTTATTTTAAAAACTTACTAAATTGACCGGGCGCGTTGCTAGGATAACGCCCCGTCAGTCGTTTGGCTAAACACACGCCTGTCGTTGGGGCGTGTCGCTAAGCGTGCGTCTATCATCAGGCGTTTCTTTTGGATTGCGTCTCCCACCGAGCGTTAATCTAGACTCTGCCCCAACCAAGCGTTTTCGCAGACGTACGCCCGTAAAACAAAATTTCAACAGGCGTTAGTTTAGACTTACACCCAACGCCAGACGTTAGTTTATAATTACGCCCGATCAAATTTTACTCTTTTACCGTTGCGTTTCAGGCGGAGTAAAGAGTAAACATTTTACTCTTTAGTCTTTTGGTCTAGTCGTCCCACTGTGGATGCTCTAAGAGCGTCCACAGTCATTGGACCAAATGACAGACTAAACCCATATTTGGTCTTTGGTCCGTCCAAATTGAAGATTAGTGGGACGACTACATTTACTCTTTGGTCCACTTTTGACATTGTTCCGGACAAAGATAGTCCGAGTACTGGACAAAACAGGTTATAGTCGAGCGTGCATCCACGTTTCCGCTCTTGTGCTAGGCGCTGTGTTAGTTATCCGTCTCATGGCAGGCGTAAATGTAAGCGTACGTTTCATTTATCGGGCGTAAACCAAAATTACGCCTGATGAAGAGTTCACCTAACGCTGCGTCCAGCGGAGCGTTACGATAGGAGCACGCCCAATGGGAGGCGTTAACCAAATCAACGTCCAAATCAAGCGTCTGCCTATACCTCCGCCTAAGTGCGGGCGTCTTCCTAAACCTCCGCCTAAGTTGAAACATGCATATATAGGTGTGCCTGCCATGGAGCCTCTTGGAAGCGTGCGGCTCTGTGTACCCTGTTTTGGGGCGTTACTCTGTACGAGCGCCTATCCAGGTATCCGTTGAGATATGTTACCGTTGATTTGTTACCGTTGTAACGGCTATACTTTGACATACCTATAAATGGATGGACTACTAATCCATTTTCATATTACTAAACCAATTGTTATATAATTTGTATTCGAGAAAAACTTAGTTCTTTTTCATATACTTTTCTTCCAAATCGGTTAGAATTATGGCACCAAAACCACGAGGTCCAAATTTTACTACATTTGAAGATGTAACGATGTGTAAAATTCATTTGTCAATATCTCAAGATTGTAGTATTGGTTCCGATCAATCAGAAGAAAGATTATGGCCACGCATATTAAATGGGATGAAAGAAGTCATACCTTCAATGCCACAACGCACTTGGACCTCCATTCAGAAATGATTTCAGGGAATAAGTAAAGATGTGACACTTTTCTCTAAAAAAGAGGCGGAAGTGGAACGTGAACACCATACTGGATGGGGGCCCGAAACAAAGGTAAGTACCCATTTAATTTTGACGATTACATTATTGTTTTGAATTGTATATCCTCCACTAAACTTTATTTAAAAAAAAACAAATTGAAGAAGTAATGAAGCTTTTCAAGGAAGCTAATGGTGGAAAAAGATTTAAGCATGAAGAGTGCTACGTAATTATGTTAGAAAATATAATATATTCACGACGATCGACAACTGTTTTCGATTCATCACAAGATGAGGAAGATTCTGAAAGCGGTGAGGAAAACTGGGAAAGAAAGGAAACAAGCCAAGACAATTCCAGTGGCGATGAAGAAATAGGAGATATACCTAACACATATAACCGTCAAATGGGAAAAAAAGAGGCGAAACGACAGAAGAAACAGGAAGAGCAAAATCGAGTGGCCAACAGAAAATGATGGAAATTATTATTAAAGAGCAACAAAACTTCAACACCAAATATGCAGAACAAACAAAAATGAAGATGGCGCAGAGAGAATCCGAGTTTACAACAAAACTAGCAGAGTTTTCGGCAAAGTTTAAAGCAAAACAAGCAAGGAAAGAAAAACTTGACGCAAAGAAAGAAGCAAATGAAGAGTTTCGTATAATGATGATGGATGTCTCCGGGATGGATGCCGTAACAAGAGATTACATCGAACTTAGTAAGGAAGACATTTTGCAGAGAAGGAGAAGCCAACCTTAAAGGATTCTTGGAATACCTGAAACCTAAAAGTTTGCATTCTTATTAACATTGCCATTTTCAGTTTCAACTTTTATGAATTAATAGTGTTATTTTCAGTTTATTTTTAACCGATAAATTGTTATCTTAAAAGTTAATAAAATTCTTTTTAAAATTCGAGTAATTAATTAATTTAGATGAATTTTTTTTTACCAAGCACTCATTTTTTCGCATATCTACTCTTCTCCTAAATAAAAAATATAAAAAAACTACAATCAACTCATTCAAGCTAAATTAAGAGATTCATATTCGTAATAAAAGTACTAATAAGGTTCAACACCATAACCAACAACGCTTAAAAGATAAAAACATCTATGTAGAACAAAATCCATAATTCATTCAGGTGGGGCGACCAACATTCTCTTCAGAAGAAAGATTTGTTATCTCCTTAAGCACTTGTACAACTCCTCTTTGTTTTTCAACACTCATCAACTCCCCAGCGTCAATCAAACGGGCCAATGTCCTGGCCAACAAATTTGCTCGATCCCTTATAACAGACATTTCATTATTAATCATTGGTGATTGAACTTCTTCATTCATCAAATCAATAACGAAATATGGTTCAACAACTACACCACTTCCAGATTCAGTTGATGTTGGATTCAAGTTCATAATTCGTCTCGATCTTGTAACTCTATTCCTATTTCTGTTTATCTTCAGAATCTGCGTAAAGTTTACGGCTAAATAAAAATTAACATAAATAAGTTCTCATATTTCATAAACAATGATATTATTCAATTAATCATATAATTATCCACAACCCAACTAAAATTAACAAAATACTTAATCAATTTTAACTTCAATTCAACAAATTCTCATAATTTTTGTATACCCAATTTACATGTAAACCTTAGAATTATACTCAATTCCAAAATTATAAAAATTAGTAAACAAAAGAACACAATGTTAACCTTTAAAATCCATTAAAAATTATAGTCAAGATTGAGGTTATTACCTTCCTTTGAAATAATCTTGATTTGAAATAGTTGGTATCAAACCAACTCAGCCTTTACAATATTGATGAGGGGTTAAGCTTGATTTAGAGATTTCTTTTCACAAATTGGTGTTGTTGTGGTGGGCGGGCGGAGTTTCTCAAGTATAGTGAGTGTTCAGGACAAATTGCTAGAGATAAATGGCTGAAGATGAACATATAGGTCCGCTCCAGACAGGCACTCACCCAGTCGTCCTCCTGTGAGACGGGCGTTTGTCTAGGGAAGCGCCTGATAAAACAGGCGTTATGTTAAGCGTCCGCCCTTCTTAGCATTCCCACGTACCAGCTGCACGTGTTACATAAAATACGGGCGTTTGGTTATGATTCCGTCCCATCAGGCGTTCGGCCAAGATAACACCCGTCTCTAGGGCGTGCGTCTAAGGGTGTGTCTATCATCAGGTGTTCTTTTCGGTTACGCTTGTCATCAAACGTTGAAGTTATGGTCCGCCCCATTCAAACGTATTCCTACGCGTACGCCCGTGTGTTGAGACGTTACCTTAGACAACCCTCCAACTACAGGCGCTACACCCGATTAAATTTACTGGTTAACACGCTACGTTTAAGGAGGACCAAAGAGTAAAAATTTTAATCTTTGATCTTTGGAAATGATATGACCTATATGGACGCTCTAAGATACTGAAATAATTAGTCTTAGGAGGTGGGAGGAGCCGATGAGGAAATGTAGACGAAGAAACAAAGAAAAAGTCAACATGTTGTAAAGAAAGTTCATTCCCTAAAAATGCTCTCAGAGTCTCAATTGATTTCTCTATCCTGAATTCCTGATCCATAATTTTGTGTGATGAGTTGAATCGGCTATAACAATGTGATGATATATAATAATTTATTAGAGAGTTATGAAATGCAATCATTTCTGTATATCTCATTCCATCTGCCCGGGCCCAAAGGGAAACAAAGTAATCTAATGCGGTAAGGAAGGGGTTCAAACGAATCAAAACCCTTTCTCCATTTTATAGCTAAAAAGAAAGAAATCATTAGCATATGATGATTTCATCAGACTACCGTAGGGTTCAACCAAACCTAAGATCACATATAGTTCAGTCATTGATATCATCAATGTGGTACAAAAAGTCTCTCCCGAATTAGGAGAATTGTAAATTTATTGAGTATTAATATTTACGATCTATAATTAATTTTCACTAGATTTATGTCCGTATGCACTAGGCATGTTTGTGTTAATAAAATAGTGTAAAATTAATAAAAATTAATAGTTCTATATGTACCCCTTTACCTGTTTTGATGGTCTTGCTATTTTTTTCGCAAAACAACACCTTTTGCTCCTAATCCATCATTTATATATTCTTGTCTCTTTAAGTCATTGGACTCTGCAATGGGGTGTTGCGATAACTCCATATCATGTACCGAAGTATTCGTTAGAAGTTAAATTTCATGTTCTACATGTCACCCAAAGACACGCTCCGTAATCATTCCGTAGCTAAAAAGTTGTTGCAGAACTTATGCTATACAATAACTCATCAAAACTCAAATCATTAATTGAATCATGGCCAAGATCTTGTTCGTTTTGGTTGCCATACCTGCAGCCTCTTCTGCAAACAGTAAGACTACTTCCTTAGAGCGACCACAGAGGAAAGATTAAATGGCTGTAGCTGACTACTTCTAGTCAAAATTTGATTTATGTGGCGCAGTGGGTCGACGAATTTTAGTGGATAGTCGAAGAAATCGACTGTAGCTGACTACTTATAGTCAAAATTTTAGTGAATAGTCGGTATAGTCGAGCGGGCTCGTAGTATACCGCTTGATGCTAAGCGTCCTCACAGGAACTCGCCTAGAGCCAAGCGTTATTCTGGGATAACGCTCAGAAACACGGGCGGTAAGATAATGGTTCGCCTGATCAAGTGTTATCCTAAGGGTTTGTATGATGAAACGGAGTACTAGGATAACGCTCATCACCAGGCGTGGCACTAGAGATATGCCCCATCGAAACGGTGTACTAGAGATCCGCCCCAACTCCAGGCGATATTCTAGAACTGCGCTTGTGTTATGGGCGTTACTCTAGAACTGCGCCCAACACCAGGCGAGCTCCTAGAATGCCGTTGCAAATTTTTTACCGTTGAGTGTACCGTTGTTGAGATGTTACCGTTGAGTGTACCGTTCACGTTGCAACGGTTATTTTTTTACACTATATATGGAATACTAATCCAATTTCATTTTACTAAACTCACTCATTACTATCTAGTTAGTATTCGTAAATAATTAAGTTCTTTTTCATTTAATAAGTTTCCAAATCGATTAGAATTATGCCGCCATCAAGACCACGAGGTCCAAATTTTACTACATTTTAAGATGTAACGATGTGTACAATCCATTTGTCAATATCTCAAGATTGTAGTATTGGTACCGATCAATCAGAAGAAAAATTATGGTCTCGCATATTATGTCAGATGAAAGAAGCCATACCTTCGATGCCACAACGCAGTTGGACCTCCCTTCAGAAACGATTTCAAATTATTAGTAAAGATGTGACACTTTTCTCTGCAAAGGAGGTGGAAGTGGAACGTGAAAATCATACTGGATGGGGCCCCGAAAATAAGGTAACCACTCATTTATTTTTGACCATTACATTAATGATTTCAATTGAATTTCCTCCACTAAATTGAATTTAAAAAAAGATTGCAGAAGTAAAGAGGCTTTTCAAGGAAGCTAACGGTGGGAAAAGTTTTAAGCAAGAAGAGTGCTACACAGTTATGTTAGATAATATAAAATATTCCAGACGATCGACAGATGTTTTCGATTCAACACAAGCTGAGTCAGATTACGGAAGCGGTGAGGACAACCTGGAAACAGGACTTAGGCGCTTCCAGTGGCTATGAAGACATAGGAGATATCCCAAACACAGGTATCCGTCCAATGGGAAAAAAGAGGCGAAACGACAGAAGACAAAAGGGAAAGCAAAATATAGCGTCCAACAGGAAATGATGGAAAATATTTATAGAGAGCAACAAAACTTCAACGCAAAATATACGGAACAAACACAAATGAAGCTGGCGCAGAGAGAAGCCGAGGTTGCAGCAAAACTAGCTAGGAAAGAAGCACAAGAGGAGTTTCGTATAATGATGGATCTCTCCGGGATGGATGATGTATCAAAACACTATATAGATCTTAGGAAGGCAGAAATTTTGAAAAAAATATTAAACCAATCATAAAGGATTCTGGGAATACCTTAAACCCTTGTGAAGGGCAGTCTTATTAGCATGGTCATATTAAGTTTCAACTTTTATGAATTAATATAGTTTTTCTGTTTATTTTTAACCGATATATTGTTATCTTTTAATGTATAAAATTTTTATTATAAATTTCAATTTTTTTTTAAGATTAATTCAGATACAACGGTCTGATTTTACTTTCTTCGAAAAAAAATGACCGTTGGCACTTCAGTTATAAAATGAACGTTGTCATACCCTATTCCACCACACTGACCTGCAAAGTCTCATCTTCTGCACAAACAACACAATTGTTGAAAAAAATTCAAACAAAACATACATAATGGAGGGTTCAAGCTCATCGCCAATTAGCAAGTATTTTCTTTGTATTTCTGCTGGTCATGTTGCCAGAGATTGTCCTTGGGAAGGTAGAAAATGCACACTAACCAACTGCAAGGGGTAACTAATTCTTAGAAAAGCAAAAAAAAGGAAATACTGGATTTCAACCTTATGTGAAGTGCAACTACTGTGGAGTTTTCATCTGGTTAGATGCTTATGTAGCTTCACACCAAGGTATTCCACCACCCACTCCAACAACTTTACCAGATGATGAAAAGTGGTTACAAGAGAAGCAATTTTACTGCTACTCGTGTGGGGAACCTGATCACATGGCTTATAACTGCAGAACAAACCTCTTATCATGCACAGATCCATGTTGTGATGGTAAGATGAAGCGACTCACTTCTAAAAAACCTGAATCCATTGGAAACAAATACTAGTTATGTCAAACATGTAAGAAGGTTAAGTTTCAATAAATATGTAAGCAACTGTTGGAATATGTATGAACTAAGATAATGTCATACTATTATAACTAGGTAATAAAGAAAATAACTTTGTAACTGCATATGTTTTCAATTTTTACTTAAATTAAACAATTTCTTCTATTCAATTAAACTCGAAAATTATAATTATAAATAATAAATTCAATTCAACTAAAATACCAACAAAACATTAATCCGAATTTGAACTTAAATTCAACAATTTATTCTATTCGATTAAACCCTTAAATTCTATTCAATTAAACCCTAAAATTCCCATTATAAATTAATTTTATAAAGTTTAGTGTTATTATAAATGAAGAAGGAAGATAGAATGGGGCGGGCTCCTAGGAGTCCGCCTGGATGAATTTATACATTATTGTTACTGTTTTGTTACCGTTGTCAACGACTATTTTTTCTGTATTTTTATACACCTATAAATAAATGAATTTATAGCTATCATTCCCACTTCAAATCCATATTTTTTTACATTTCATAGAAAATTTCTAATCTATCGTTTTTATGTAATGTCGGGTTACGAAAATTTTAGGCTTAATGCAGAAAATTTTACCCTAGAGGAAGATTTATCCTTATGTCGAAACATAGTCTTACATTATCCAGCAAGGGGTCATGAACGTCGGTAGAATGGTTCAATGAGCATGCAATGGTTAGAAGATATTCATGCAAACTTTTGTAATGAAACCGGTAACCCCAATAACCGGAACAGAGCAGGGCTTTTTTGTCGATATGTGAAAATCACAAAGGAAGTACTAGAATTTTCTACTTTAACCTGTAAGGTGAATGAAAGAAGAATTAGGAATGAAACTGATGATGAAGTTGTTGCGAGATCTCTAGAGGAATGGAGAAGATGGAAACGTTCAGATTTCAGGTACCATCCTCATTTCGAGATCCTAAGGGTGATGGAAGAATACAACCCTTTTGTGTTGATTATTCTCCGAAGAGGTGAAGAACGTCGTCCCGGGCGTCATACGACCCGTTGAAGGTTTGATAATAGGTTTGGTTAAGTGTTTAAGTGTAACCTATTGATTTAGTATATTTCATCTCCTTTAATGTATGCCTTTTCGATTCAATGAAATGATGTTACAAAATAAAGTTACTTCCGGTTACAAAAAACTCTGAGCTAAAATTTGATAAAAATTCAAAACAACCAAACTCTGACAAAAGTTAGAAAAATATCTCAAAATCGGTTGTCAAAGTGAGGAGTTACTTCCGATTACATTTTGGACTTAATGAATTCGTAGCTTTCAACAAATGTGAACTATTCTCCTTTTTCCTGATAGTAGTGCATTTTTGCGAGATCCTCCTACACAAGCATAATTAAAAAAAAAAACATAAATCTTCAAGTTTACTGTGTTTTTATTGGAAGACCAAATAACTTAGCTTATGTAAAAGATACTTACAAATTTTTGGATCGACAATCCTAAATGGGTGGGGTTAAAAATCCGTTGTTGTATAGCTATATAATGAGCAATCCCTTTTCTGATAAATTGGTATCTATCATGAATTTTTTCAAGAGATATTTGGTTTGGATTTCCATATTCTCGAGCATATTGGATATAGATCCTACCCCAAAAGGTTTCAGGCTCAACCCTTCCAGCTATGACATCTTTAAGTATGGTTTCGTTATGCCAGGTTTTGGTTATAGCCAAGTCTTCAGCTGAATCAAATGTTGCCATGTTTGTAGGTAGAGTTATGAAGTGAATTACAAAGAAGAGATGATTAAATGGAATTTGTAGAGTGTATGAAACTAGGTGTTTGTGGTATTTGGTAGAGAACACAGATGTATTTATAGGATAAAGAGAGAGATTTAACGGCTAGTATTTTCAAAAACTTACTACTTAGCAATTGAGTTTGTAATTTATTATCAAAAAATAACATGAGCTAATAAGTACAACTAAACTCACTTTCACAGGCATCGCGGCTACACTTAGCATGTGCAAAAAGACTTTAAACCCCTAGGTGCACCTAGCGTCCGAGTTTTGTCTCGGGAGGGTTTACAAGGATTTACCCACAAAACCTATCCAGAGGATTTACAAAATTTTAATCGTCACCAAAATCTGACCATAAGTGTTCGATCAAGTCATTTCACAAACGTAAATGAGTATCTTTGTCGAATACTGCACGTTTGCGTTCGTCCATTCTCATTTGAGAAAGTTCTGCAGTGTCGTGTCTAGAAATATTTACCGGTGCACCGTGGCTGAATTGATCATATTCATGGGGCCACTCACCGGGTAAACGCTCATCCTCCACTATCATATTATGTAGAATGATGACAGTTTTCATTATATATGCTAATACGCCAGGATTCCACATTCGTGCAGGTTGCTTGATCATTGCAAGTTGATTTTGCATTACCCCGAAGCCGCGTTCTACATCTTTTCGGCAAGCCTCCTGCATAACAGAAAATTTCTGCTTCTTCTGAGAATCTGGATGTTTAATCGACATCACAATAGTAGCTATCTCCGGGTATATTCCATAACCAAGAAAATACCCCATATCGTACTGATTTCCATTGACAACAAAGTTCACAGCTTGTGCTTTCCCGTTTATTAGCTTTTTAAAAATATGCGAACGGTTCATCACATTTATATCATTGTTAGAACCAGGCATACTAAAAAATGCATGCCAAAACCATAGATCGTATGACACCACTGCCTCAAGGATAATACTTTCGATACCTTTGTACGCAGTGTAAGCACCAGATTGAGACGATGGGCATTTATCCCATTTCCAGTGCATGCAATCAACACTCCAAGCATTCCCGGAAATCCCCTTTTTTTGTTCTCAGCAAAAAGGAGTTGAACATCATGCTTAGTTGGTGTGCGCAAATATTCTTTCTCGTACAGTTGGACTATCGTCTTACAAAACCTACGAGTTGCTTCCAAAACTGTGGTTTCGCCGATTCGTAAATACTCATCTATTGCATCTGCAGCACATCCGTAAGCTAACATTCGAATTGCTGCAATAATTTTTTGATGAGGGGTTAATCCAGGAACACCACAAGCATCTCTTTTTTGAACAAAATAATTATTTACACCTACTACATCTCCCAATATACGGTTAAATAATTCTCGCCGCATTCTAAATCTTCTACGAAATACATTTGGAGGAAACGTCGGGTTTTTTCTAAAGTAATCTTTCCATAGAAGTTTTGCACCATCATCACGGCGTCTTTCTATTTTGATACGCATTTCAGGCCAATTCATACTTGAAACGATTAATCCGGCAGTGACTGCTTGATTATTTAGGCTCACTGCAAGTGAACCTTCATCTGATGAGTACAAACTATTGTTATCATCATCAGATGAAGAAGAAGAAGAAGAATGATGATTAATAGAAGAACAAGAACCATAGTACTGATTTTTATTTTCATAGAATGCCATTTGCTTTATGATGTTTGTATTTTTGGTTTGTATAATTCATCCTCTTGAGTGTTCAATTTATAGGGAAATTAAGATAAGATTTTGAGTGTTGAATTGACAATACACGGTTGGTATTTTAATGCAAAAACAGAGTATGGGGTAGACATACGCATGGGTGATATGAATTGTCGGTTGACAAGACAATACCAAATGAAAAAACGACAAACGAAAATAATTTTAACTTCTGAATTAACAATACACGTTTGGTATTTTATTGCAAAAAACATAGTTATGGGGTAGACATAGACATGGGTGATATGAATTTTCGGTTGACAAGACAATACCAAATGAAAAAAAACGACAAACGAAAAAAATTAAGACTTCTGAATTGACAATAAATGTTTGGTATTTTAATGCAAAAAACAGAGTTATGGGGTATACATACACCTGGGTGATATGAATTGTCGGTTGACAAGATAAAACTAATATAAATGATAAATTAAACAATTATAAATGTAAGAAAAATAATTTGAAAAGACAATTCAAATCTGAGAAAATAAAAAGTTTAATGTTCAACTAACAATTCAATGCTAATGAATAACTACTCTTCCGCATCATGATTCTACGACGCCGATCGCGGGGGCATAAATGGAGGCATAGATGGTATTGCATTATAGTTATTTGATTGCATTGTTGATGAAGATCCATGACCCATGGTGTTCCACATTGGTGGTGGAATATTCCGAGCATACGTGCCAAACCCACTAGGTGGTGGTTGTTCACGAAAAATGGGCAAGATGTGAGTTCAACATGCCAACCTCATTTCGTAGACCCTGTATTTCTACTTCTTTGGCAATGAAAGATTCCATCCTATCCTTAGTTTCATTTAACGTAAATTCACGAAACTCTTGGGTAAAATCAGACAAATCTTGAACTAAATCATAAGCCGCGACCTGTGATGAAAAAAATGAAATCAAATTCTGAACCATCATTGTATACTTAAATCAAATTTACGGTGTTTTGTTGTATACTTACGTATGATAGCTGTTGTGGGGGAGGAATGTGTACATGTTCACGACGACGTTGGATGTTGTGTTTAATACGGTCACCGGCATAACCGGACGTTTCAACCTCCCAATCGACTTTGGTGGAATATTTATACAGGTTAGTCACATGTCGCCAATACTCGATATACAGATCATAGTTCACGACACGTACTAATTCACTAGCAGGGACCTGACAGTATACGCTCATCTGCTCAAACACTTCGTCTGTGAAGTTGGAAATACATCTAGGGGGTTGGTAGGAACGCCCCATCTTAGGTTGTTCTGCCTCCAACACCGGCCTCCGAGATATTATTCTTTATCCAAGAAAAGTACGATAAACAAATAAACCAATCAGTTAACCAAAATGCAAAAAATAATAAAAAACAATCGACTGGAAATAAATTATAAACTCACAGTGCTTAGCCAAGTGAATATTGCCCTTCTCCCAGACATCAGTACATCTCTCCGTCCAATTTCAGAATCCAGGACGTGCTCTGCATTTTCCAAGGTTGCCAAGTCACAGAGTCTACAGACAACTGGTTCAGATCAGTCCTGGAACGAACAATGTCAATACCCTTCCTCTGGCTTCCCGTCCACCGACGACATATTGGCCACTCATGTTCACTCTCAGGCGAGGAGTTCCTTGGCCGAAAAATACCGAGATATTTGTACCCCCAAAACTATAATATCATGACAACCAATGGATAAATAACTGAGAAACAAACTAAAGAATTTAATAGAATTATAAATAACACTAACAAATTTACCTCCAAAATTTGGAAGGGTCCGGCCAATGACTTTTGTCCCCTGCCAGATGCGGCGAGACCGGAATATACAATTTAGAAAATGCAGGAGAACCCCATTCATACTGGTCAACTACATTTAGATCCTCAAAAGCAGCTAACTATCCAACATCAATATAGGTTTTTGCATTTGAAAAGAAAAACTGTCCCAAAACATACATATAGAAAGCTCTGGCCACTTTATCGGCTAGCCTACTATCAACGTTAGCCGCAGTCAAAGTTTGTTGATCAAAATATGTGCTCAAAAATTTGATAGTAATTGCATCTAAAACCCACTAGCACGAATACCTTCTCTTTTACAAACCGCACTATCTTTGAGTTCAGGAAATATATGGTCTCAGACATATTCAAATTTAAACTTCCCTGCGTCATACGGAACAAGAATACCAACACCAATACTAATTCCTGTCAACATTACCCAATCAAGGGGAGTGAACCCTAACTCACCAAACGAGAAGTGAAATGTGTTGGTCGTATCCCAAAATCGCTCAACAATATAGTCAATAAGGGCATGCGATGAATCTACTATATCTATGGACAGTAATCGGTCCCATCCTGCCTTTTCAATAATATATTTGACCCTAGGATCATATTTAATAATACCTTGGTAGGTCTGAAGGACGGATTTGAGGGAACCACGATGTGAAAACTTGAAATAGGCATCGGTTGAATACGTTATATTGGTGGAGGCGTGATCCTCAGTATCTTCCACAACTCTATAATGTTCCAACCCGGGAACATCGACTGTTTCTTCAATAATACGGTCGTCATCTGAATTCTCCATGATTTTAGTCTTCTTGGCCCTCTTCTTTCGGCCTACGAATCTGGATGTCACACTGCTCGACATCTGTGCATACAATTCATACAACATTGAAAATCATGAGTAATCCCCACAAATGCAGAAAGATAAAAATCTACAATAATCAATAAATCAAGGAATAATATAATTACAAAAGTAATTATCTAATTACATAATCATATGTACCAACATACAAAATTCATCATTAACAAAATACTTCAATCTCAATGCCCCAATTGTACCAAATATCATCAAAATTCACCAATTGCAAATTATTCCATACACATAGATTTTAAAACATAAACATTCCAAATTCCAAAATTTTCTAGGCAATCTAGTCAATTTATCAAAAAATTAACCACAACCAAACTAAAATTAAACAACAAATTAATCAATTATATCTTCAATTCAACAAATTATCATCAATTATTTATACCCAATTTACAACAATCATAAACCCTAAAAAATATCCCAATTCAATAATTACAATTTCTAATACCTAATTTCATAATCACATGTTTCATTACCCTCAAAATTATCTCAATTTCATAATCACATGTTTAATCATTCAACATATATAACCAATTTAACTAACAAAACCTAATAATAAAACATACTCTACATTTAATTTACAAAACAAATTTTAATTTAAAACAAAAACAAAAGAAATTAGAAATTACCTTGATTGATTGCGCTTGAATGTTTCAAAATACCTTAAGCAGAGTCAAAAACGTAGGCGAGACGTTGGGTTCTCGTATGGGAAAATCAGCGTGAGATGTTTGCGGGAGGAATAGGGTTTGATCTCGAAAAGAGTTAGGTTCAGGAGGCGAAAATTAGGGTTGCTTGGTTTTTGTAGGAAGATAGAATGGGGCAGGCAGCTAGGATTTTGCCTGGAAATCAGGGCGGGCAGCTAGGATTTCGCCTGGAAATCCAGGCGGGGCGCTAGCACACTGCCCGTCCCATTCTATACACGGTACCCTCGCACATGTGCAATGTATTCAGGCGGTATTCTAACATTCCGCCCCATCATGCGGGGTTCTGGGATTTTGCCCGTCTCTCTGGCGTGATCCTAAGACTCCGTCCAAGTACAGGCGTTATGCTAAGACTCCGTCCCATATCAAGTGAGACGCTAGGATTTCGTCCCACATCAAGTGTTACGCTAGAATTTCGCCCGCCCCCCTAAGCGCAACGCTAGAATGCCGCTCAATAACAGGAGAATTGCTAGGATACCGCCCGACTATACACGGCTATTCTTACACCGGACCAAAGACTAAATTTTTTAGTCTATGGTCGTTTAGTATAATCTTTCCCCTGTGGATGCTCTTAGTCTCTTTTTTTCTTCTCTTTTTAATTAATTAATTAATTAAATAAATAAATACATAATGTAATGATCAGCTAATTGAATTTCGCATGGATCTATCAGGGATGATACTCCAGAAGATCACAAAGATACATGACTATAATTTTTTTGCATAGGTGCTCGCCACGACCTCCAAGACCGTGCCCGAGAATTGGATGCAATAATGGTTCTTACACACCGTGGCCGCCCAACATGCTGTCCTGCAGCTTGATTAATAGAATCTCAGTCATATCATATATCGATGGGTAATGTATTTAATGCTTCCTTCATTTCTGTAAAAATGTTATTATTATTTTATTCATTTTAGTCTAAAAATAGGTTAAAATGAAAAAGTGATAGTAACATTTCTATAAACAGAAGAAGTATTATCGTCTTTTAATCGTATAATGTTGTTATTGTCACTTTTTCTTGTGTAAACCGTGTAAAATAAGTGTTACGTTGATGGTATTGTATTTTGATCTCCTTTTAAATCGATGTAGATCTGCTATATCATATTATATGTACCTATGTTTTCAATATTGATGTAGTTGACCCCGGAAACAACAACAGTAGATGACAAAGAGTCAATCACTGTAATATAATCCATTATAGATGAGAAGAAAGATAGATATAGATCAAACTCACCAAAACAGGTACGAAATAAGATATATAGTTATGAGAATACCTGAAGGTAAATCATCAAAGAAAAGAAGAGAGGTCCATGAATTATGTTGAAGTCTGATACATCTTAACGTTTTTTATTCTAGTTAAAAATATATAATTAACCATAAAGGTTATTAAAAACGATTAAATATAGATCATCGATTTGAGGTGTTGTCCATCCACTGTAGGGATATTGATCCGGTACAATTAAGTCTGAAATGTAAAAGAGGTGCATGTATTTTAAATATAATAGCCAATAGGAGAGTGAGTTTCCTTTATCCCAGAATATTTGCACCAATAAAAATTTGCCAAGTGTCCTCACCCAAATTGCCGCATCACAAAAAACCAATTTCGACCAATAGAAAACGAGGATATCATCACCATTCAACATGAAAGCATTATTTGTCTAAACTTTTTAATGTTTAGATTAAAAAATAAATAATATCTTCTTTTGGATTAGCCTCCGGAAAAATTATCGAAAAGAAGAAGATATACCTATGTGTAGGTATATAAGATATTTAATTATCCACTCTATAATAACAAGAAGAAAAATGTTCTTTACTATACAATATCTATTGTTCCGACAACAAATCTATCTATAGTAAAAACCATCCATGGAATTGGGTTGCTCCAGCCACCTCTAAAATCTTATAAATGGTTAAAAAAAAATATCAAGGTTAGTCGGTTTTAGGATTAGTTGGGGCGTACAGTGTGGTCATGACATATTAGGGTTGGTCTGGTTCACTGATTAGGTTAAGATTATATATATGGTCCAACGCATAATCTCTGTATCTAAAATTTTGGACGATCTTGACCGTTCTTTGATTTGGATATATATAAACTGTTTTTTCTAATAGGATTTTTGCATACTAGAAACATAAGTGAACTCCAGAAGTCAGGAGTAAAAAAAAGCTTTGGATATGCATTAAGAAATGAAAATTTTGATAAAGTACCCCGTTTTATTGACCCATGTTAAAATACTACCCCCGATATTTAAAACTTTGCTAAAATGACCTCACTGTTAGCTTTTCCATTAAGGTTAGTCAACACTAGTTTACTTTTCTAAAGTTTACTTTTTTGCCCCTTATTTATAGTCACGTTGACCTTCTATATCATTTTTTCGATTCGTCGATCTCGGTTCAGGATCGTTTCACCGTATTCAAAATTTGATCACCAATCTTGAATGAGTTGTTTGATTTATAACTCATTATGATGTATTCTAATGCCTTTGGGCTTTGCTACATTCAACTTTCCCCATTTTTCCTTCTTTGTTCACATTCAGAAAACTCCAAAACTCAATCTTCCTTAATTCAACCTCTTGTTTCTCTGTGATTTCCAATGTACCCATTAAATCCACAATTGGTTTCATACTCGAACGAAAGGTTTTCTTCCCTTCTTTTCTCTCCAAATGATCTTCTTCATTAATTTCGCCAACTACATTTAAATCATGTTTTTTCTTGGTTCTTAATTCACCTTTACTCTTACTTTTGCTTCCTACAACAAGATGAAACCAGTTACATCCTATAAAAAAAAAATTATATCAAATATTAAACCTGCTGAAACTGCAGAGTAAACCTGGATGAAAATGGTTTCATCCTAGTTTATCCTAACACCTCTTCACCACCATCAACTCAACACAAATAATCAATTACAATTTTAAACATAAAGAAATCAAAAAGTGGTACCTTTAGCTGAGGGCGCCATTTTTTTCCTACCAATTTAGTCAAACTGTTAAAACCAAAAAAAAAAAATAATTTTAGCCAACTCAGCACAATTAATGTAACCGAAACAACAAGGATGAAACTGGTATAATTTCACAATGCATATAAGAACAAGCATTAGCCATGGAAGGAAACTCGACAAAATAATGTAAAGAAAAAATATATAATCAGGATAAGCATTTACCAACAAAGTAACCAAAGGAAACCAATTTCATACTACATATATATTCATTCTAACTAAACCTAGATGAATCTAGTTTCTTCCAATTTTCTAACTAAACCTAGATAAATTGCACATATCACTAACAACTTACAAAATTGACACTAGTACAAATTTGGGCTTCTGTGACAGTTCAAAACTGCCACCAAAATACTTATTTGACAGTTTTAAAAAATTATTGCACGGTCATTAAAGGCTCTGTTACGAAAGGGTCTATAAGAAACTGTCACGGAACCATAACTATTAGTATCAGTTTTTTCATAAACCTGTCATTGTTGACAATATATAATAACATTTTCTAACTAAAACTGTCATGGATAACTTAATTTCTTTTACTAAGGTGACAGTTTCTCCATAAAAACTGTCATGGATAACTTAATTTCTTTTACTAAGGTGACAGTTTCTCCATAAAAACTGTCATGGATACCTTAATTTCTTTTATTAAGGTGACAGTTTCTCCATAAAAACAGTCATGGATAACTTAATTTCTTTTACTAAGGTGACAATTTCTCCATAAAAACTGTCATGGATAACTTAATTTCTTTTACTTAGGTGACAGTTTCTCCATAAAAACGGCCATGGATAACTTAATTTCTTTTACTAAGGTGACAGTTTCTCCATAAAAACTGTCATTAAAAACTTAACTTCTTAGACTAAGATGAGAGTTTCTTCGTAAAATTGTCATCAATTACTCAATTTCTTATACTAAAAATGTCATAGAAGAGTCAACTTTGTAGAAGGCTAATTTGTAGCAAACTATTACTGATATTGCTCAATAAAATTATAAAAAGAAAATTTAGCTTTTAATAAAATTGTCATTAGATTACTCAATAATCTGTTTAACAGATAGCTAGTACGGAACTAGTAAGTTCAAATAAAATAAGTTAACTAGAAGTGAATGTACTACATATATAATTCAAAAGACTTGATATGAAAGTAGTCTTATATAGTACTAACTAAAAGAAATTAACAATGAAGTGTTGATCGAAACCACATCCATTTTCCGAAGTGCTGATCGAAATATACTCCTGCCAATTCATGTCCCCAATCTACTCCTGCCAATTCATGTCACTAATAACGGCAGCACATGGTTTACCCATTCTCTTCGTACTTCCATGATCTCTCCTTCATTGTACTTGGACTTCCTCTGCAAAAAGAATGCAAAATAAGTACTATTTGAAGTAATTAACAAAAATGAAAATTGCATTTTCATAAAATAAGTACCATTAATTAATTCCATTAACTCACTCCCCAAAAACAACACCCACCAAATCAAGCACTCAGAAGCACCACCCATTCATCAACAACAAACCACTTACACCAACTCTGTAACCCACCACCAGCACTACTCACTCACCACAAGGAAACTATAGTTATCGAAGTCCAGTAGGGGGAATGTTTCACAATAAATCAACCACATCAACATTGCATTTGAGGTATAACAAACATATCAAGTTCTGGCAAGGAAAACAAGAAAACTCCAAAAGTGTACTTACCATTACTGTACTATGCAGTTTTAGCTACCCTTCTATGATTTCTTTCATAAATCGAATTGCATAAAATCCAAATTCCCAATTGTTTTTATGTTGCGGGATATGCTAATATTCATGCAATACGTAATATATTGGTTAATAATGTTCAATTTTGTAATTTATCATCACTTAAGTTAGTGCGCTTACTTGTGGAAAACAAAACACCGTAGAACCATTCGAATGTCTTTTTTTAAGGCATCCTTCCACAACCATGGATGACAATAAGTTTAAGTAAATATGAAGATACTTAATGACAATACAAAATTAGTATGAAAAGAGAAATGTAATTGACCTTTGCATGATTTTGTCAATTTCTTTATCTTGTTGCCCCCTTGCGAATCCAGCCACCATACCTTTTGAATACTCAAGTTCACAACCATTAATACCCAATGATGGTTGTAAAACAACCAAAGTTAATAACGTCTTCCAATAACAATAAAAAAATCTAGGGCATGATAATCCATTTTCCTACATCAAGCACAGAACTTATCCAAAATAAAGGAAATATTTGATGAATGCATATAAAATATATGGGTCATGTGCTAAAACTCCACCAAAAGAGACAACTCAGACATCCTCTTCTTCAACAGATAAAAAGTGAGAACATTCTAAAACCAAATACTAGTGTGCTTAATTTTAATATTGAAACGTATAACACGCTAATACTTACTTCTTCACATAGGGTACGAAAACAAGTTCTTCGGTTGTTTTGTCCATTCGCGCAACCAAATCACTGGTCAATTTTGAAGAACTAGATGCACTTGCAGTTATTACCATAGGATCCATAAAGGTAAACTTATTTTTTTTTTTGTCGAGAGAACTTTTTGATGCAAATACCTGAAAATCGAGACATGTGAAGTTTTAAGACTTTATGATAGATACATTGTTGATTATACTACTACATATGAGGATAACATCTAGCATTACCTGATGTAAATAACAACATCAGTAACAGATGCCCGCAGTTCTCGTTTACAGATACTCTCGACATCGCCCTCTGTAATACATACAGAGTCATTAGTTGCCGTCTTGAAAACATTGGCCTCTATTGTAACAAAAACTTCCCCCCTAATTTTTTTAAATGGCAAGTTGCATCGTTCAAAAATTTCTCAAGGAAATCCAAAGAAGTTGTTGTATCTTCACCCTACAAAATAAGATTCATGACCAGAAATACAAAAGTGATAATAATAAAACAAGTCAAAGAATACAATGCAACATTATCCACATACCTTTTCCTCTACAACTACAAGTTTTTTGGGCCACGCCACGTATGTCCCTAGAGCATCTTTGATGGTTACTATCTCATCTTCATGTGGTATTGGGACTAATGCTTCAAGATCTTTAGCAGACAGGACCAGAACACGGCAATTACCTTCACCCAACTCAACAATATATACCTTTTCTTTGGGGTTGCTGTCAAAGGCATTTCCAGCTGTAACCTCACCAGAGTCTATGAATAACTTGCATGGTTTGGCCTATATGTATTTGACCAATTAGTTTCTACAAAATAATAATGAGAAGAAAAATAAATCATAGAATACTACAAGTCAACCATGGGATATGTCAAAGACTACCTTCCCAATTCCAAATCTTTCAGCGGACGTATATGTAGGAGATTCGGAAACCTGATTATGAGATTACATCGATATACCCATTAATCAATTATTTTGATAAACCAATGAACACTACTAATGATCCAAGCTATATATTGGGTAGTGGACAATTAGTTACCTTCTTCTGCTTAGACTTGAGATAAATATCACTCCCGGATCTCTTCCTCTTAGGAACAATTTGTTTTAGTAACGAATTAGTTGTTGTCTGTAAACAGGAAATCTAATATTTAAGAATGAGAAAGAAAATCACTAATGAGATCAATGAAATAATTTGGTGAAACGGTTAAAAAATTAAAAACAATTTATATGTATGTACACCATTTCATGCAGGGGTAAAAAAACAAATGTATTAAGGCATGCCTTCTCAACTTCAGAACTCCTTGTAGTAGCAGTAACAACTTTCTGGAGAAAAAAATTTAGTTGGCTCTCAACAAGATTAAAAATTAGAGTAACAAAAGAAAAAAGAAAAAATTGCAACAAATGATAATCAAATAAATGTGGTCAAATTTACCTTCTTAATTATGGGACTTCTTGATGATTCAGACATTGTTGGCTGAGCTAGATGGTGGTGAAATGCCTTCTCAACTTCATAACTCCTTGTAGTAGTAGTAACAGATTTCTGAAAAAGAAATTTAGTTGGCTCACAACAAGATTTAAAATTAGAGTAACAAAAGAAAGAAAAAAAGAAAAAATTGCCATAATATATTAATAAAAAACGTGGTAACTTCTACCTTTCGAATTTTGGGACTTCCTGACGATTGAGACATAGTTGGTTGAGCTAGATGTGGGCGAGATGCGGCAGATGACTAAAATTTGAAAAAAATATCAATACTAAATATGAGAGTCAATATAATATCTAATGTACCTATTGATTGCATCACAAATATATTTAAGTCTTTCCTATACATAACACGTACAATATATGAAGACGGATTAAACATTATGTCGATAACCAGCAAAACAGTATAAATGCCTTAGACTTTTAGTCCATACCATGTAACGGAATATCGCTTGCACTTTGAATAGCCAAGCTACTGACGTTACATGTGAGTATTTTTTTACACCAAATATTCAGAAAAAATTGGATCAGACACAACAGTCACATTTCTAAAAATATGACCATAAAACACACCTACAAAAGTCAACTAGATAACAACATTACCTTCACCACTGTGGGTTACTGGCAACACAGTTTTGTGGTCATTAACCTCATGTATCATGTTTGTCTCCCGTGTATGGTTTACAAAAGGACTTATATGGTTTGAAATAACTTTAAGGACCTAGGTGATGGAAACCACATCCAAGTATATATCATGTGAATAGCAACAGGGTACATATGATATTCTGATTACTATTCACAGATATCCGCCAAAGATTCCAAACATAAACAAAAATCCAACATGCCAATAGATATCCAAGAAAACAAACTCAATATGATCACTTAATCACTAAACATATACTACATGGATTTAGCCATCACACTGCAATATCATTTCCTCAATCTAACCACTTCCTAAAAATCCAATCAAGTAGCTAGGTAGAACCAAATGCATAAGTTTAAAAAGACAGTTCAAACAGAAAACAAAGAAAAAAAGATTTCATAACAGAATAGGTTTTGAAAATTAAATTTGTATATCACCTGATGACTTTGTCGAGATTCTAGAACCTCCTTTTCTAATACAACATTTGCTAGTTTCAAGCACTTATTTTCCTCTAGGACTTCCTCGTACCATGCCTTGGTTACGCTGAAGCGACTTCTCTGTTTACCAAAGAATGTAGTTGGGGTGATGTGTTTGCCAGCTTCCCTGACTCTTCCTGGATGCTCAGGACCAAAAAGCTTGGTTATCGCATCAATATCACTATCTTCATCAACTGTCCCCTCTTTACGTCTCTTTTCAAACTCATCCTGCATACAAGAATATTTGTAAATTAGGAAGAAAGTTAGTAAATTCAGAGAAACCATACCTTTATGTCTCTTTTCAATCTCATCCTACATATGTAAGAAAGCTTACAATTTCGTCTCCTTTTTGTTTAAACGCATCATCTTTGTATTCTCCATCAACCTTTCGGGCTTCCTTCCACAATACACCTCGATCAATTTCATCTGGTGTGTAGTCACCCCTCACTATCTGCTCATTTGAAATTTAATGGATGAACAGCCATAAAGATAAAGATATAACTAGTTACATATTACAAGATAACGACAATAATAAAAACAATTACGTACTAATATCTCCTTTAGCCCGTCGTAACCATTACGGCCAGAATGGTGGTTGTAAATATTTTGTCTTCTCTTCTCTGATTGTTTTTCATGTATATCCTTTAAATCACAAACAAACTTGCTTTAAGGGCTATAAGGGAAAAAGTTTAACAAGGAAATAACTAAAAGAAAGTATATATATGCACACCTCAAACTCTTCACTCAATCTGGACTTCACAAATCTATCCCAATGTAGTTGCTTAATTTGTGGATATTTTGTTGGGGGATTCTTGAGTTTCTGAGGTTGATCCTTGTACTTCCGAATTTGTTGTGTGAGTCTAGACTTAAAGTTTCTCCATAATTCTCCACATCCACTAATCAAAGTTTTTTTCAAACCTGGTTCGACTTCAAATCGACTCTTAACACAAGCAATTTAAACACATTGATACAAGAAACATATTAGTATATTACATGTAATACACATAAAATCTGATATTATTCATAAAAATAGCTGTGTATAAAATTTGATATTCATTCATACAAATACCTGTATCAATTGCCACAATCGATCCTTCTTTGAAAGAGGTACATATTTCCAGGAGTCGATGTCTATTGGTATCTGCGCCCTTGCAATAACTCCCATGTAGCTTTTCAAATTAGCATGTCCCCTTACTATTTGTAGACTGTCTTCATTCAAAAGTATTTGTTTCTTCTTCAGTATGTTCTCACTAGCGAGAAGCGGTAACCTTGTAATACTTCGAGGTTTATTTTTACCTACAATTAACAAATCATTATTATCAAGAATAAGTACACTAACACAAATAAAAACAGATATAAGAAATCTGGTTCCTCGAAGCTACTTGACGTTCTGACAGTTTAACTATCTTACGTTGTTTCTCAATACAGTCAACACTGTTCTCTGGCTGAGGCTCTGAATCAGGCTCTGAACCAGACGTTGAATCTTCCATTACTAGAATTGATGAACAATGAACATCATAGGTTAAGATTATTTGTTAAATCAATAATAGGTAAACAACAACTACTAATTTTGTCACTCTAAACAGCAAATGCCCTAAAACTTAAAAAAAGATATACATTATTCATAATCTCAATCAAAAATGTTATAACCCTAGACAAATATGGTTATATATTTTCATTGGTTTCATACTAATTTTGTCACTCTAAACAGCATTATAAATCTTAAACCAAGATATACATTATTCATAATCTCAATCAAAAATGTTATAACCCTAGATAAAAAATGGTTATGTATTTTCATTGATTTCATAGAGAACAGATGAAGAAAAAAAATGGTACCTCCAAGTGTTGGCACAACAGACACCAGGTCTATGTTGAAGAGAGGAGAAAGAAATGGTGATTTTAGTTTTAAGAAAAAATGCAAGGGATAGGGGAAACAGAGATATTTTTGAGAAGGTTTAAACAAAGAGGATAATATATGTTTGAGAAGGTTGTTAGGTCGTGTGTGAGTGGGAGAGCGGTTGTTAAGTCATGAGTGACCAAAAAAACCCTACATATATTATTACTGGAATGTTTTTAACATGGAAACCCTTATAACTTGACCTTACCATAAGGCTGATATAGAGACTTAGAAGTGGCCTTATAGTAATTTAATATGGGTATCATACATAAAGATCAGAATATGGTTCTTTAATATAAATTGTAGCAATAAAAGAAATTGAATGCAGAACAACTGGATTTGGATGTCTAGAATTCAAACTACAGTTTTATTGTGTTTGTTATTTGGGTTTGTAGACAACAAGCCTCTTTTTATTAAGGAAAAAGCACACAAACCAGAGACGAAATTCCAATAAAAGAGAAACTAAGAGAAAGAGAGATATACGTACCCGTAGAAGATGCCTCCAAGATATCTTCATTAGAATTCTTAACATGGAAAACCAATCTCACAAAGTTTACCAGAGTTTAAGATAAAAGTGCTAAGCTAAACTAAGACAAATTAGCTAGAATGGGTTCTGCTAGATTTCAAGAAAACAAATATCTCTTCCTTTGCGAAGGAGTTGAGTTCTCTTCAGAAGATGTTTCCATCTCTAGATGTTTCGATGGATTTCTGACAATTGAAATACTCGGTTTGGACCAAAATCAACTTGCTATTAAACCTCAAACACCTAATTTTCCTATCCAAAATGTATCTCAAAATAATTTGAAGCTCATCAATGAGGAGTTAGAGAAAGTGTTTAACACCAACGCAATTAATAAGCTGAAAGACGATTTGTTCTACTGGAATGGTTCAATGTCAGCTAGGATTGGTCATGTTAGTACTGTGACACAAAGTGCATTTATCTTAAACTCACAAAACGAATAACTAAATTACGACACTAAGAAAAATAAGCCAATATAAGCTAAACTGTACATGAACAATCAAACATGTGTCCACAACCAAATATTGGAAAAAATCGAATGTGCATGAAATGTACTAAAGAAAATTGAATGAAAGAAAACTAAAATACTGTGAACACCGTAGCGATAAATTCACTGTGTTAAACTAACTAGTTCTATATTGAAATAAAGTTCAAATGTCAGGGATCTCTTTGGTAATTTTGTTATGGATATGTGTCTGGTAGTAATGTTAACTCGCAGATATAATAACAACTATTTGACAAAAGTAGAATGCTTCAACGATAGAAAATAAATAGGGATATCAACTACAATACCTAGCATCAATGGCTAAAATTGCTACAGGGAAATGACATTACCCCTCTCCTTGACATGAAATCCTAGGTGAATCCTTGAACTTGAGGGAAAGTTGAGCTTATAAGCTACCTGACCAATTCTGGACAATACTTGAAAGGGGCCATAATATTTGGATGAAAACTTAAAATTCCTGCAAAGAGGCACCATAGATTGACGATTAGGTTGGAGTTTAAGATATGAACTCCTTCAAACTCTCAGTGACATCTCAGAATGCTGTGAATATGGATATAATCATGGAAAGGGTGTAATCATAGACATGAGTGAGCAGACATAGTTGGAATAGTGTTATAACTAAATGCCCCGAGTTTTATAAATCATACATGTTGAAAAGTCAGTAGATATTCAGAAAACTAGTTTCAGGCACCTAAATTACATCCGCTTATAGTCTAGTCATATATGGAGTTTATCATCCTAATGGTCTGAGTATTTCGTTGAGCATTTGAGATACTTGTAAAAGATGAAAGGTTTACACAATTAGAATTCAGTTACACTTGATGCTATAAGTCTAAGAAAATAAAATCTTCAGCAAAAATATGAGATAGTTTATGTTATTCGTAAAACTTTCACACAAAGAACAAACCTGGTGCTGGTGGTCTGGAAATATTAATTGTGTGAGAACAAGAGCATCTCACACTTGTTGCACCACGTGCGTACATTAGCAATGTTCGGCAACCTCCACATGTAAGCTGAGACATATCCATTCCTGCATCGAGTAAAACCCAATTGAACATAAATCAAAATAAAATTTACAAGCAACACACAAGCACATGAGTAATAAATTTTAATCAAAAAATTAAACACCAGTACTAACTTAACTTAGATTTCAAAGTGAACTTTGATATCTAATATCAAAGTTTGTCCAGTACTCAGTTTATATGATTGTGAAAAACATCCCTTTGTCCTTAAGTGATACAACGAGTGGGGGAACAAACATACTAAATGTCTACTCTAGAATCCCAGAAAGATATTGTTCTTCCCAGATATGAGAAAAAGTCTGCACCCTTAAGCTAGTATTAATTCAATGTCATCTATTCCCTTAAGCAATTACGTACTGAAATTAAAATTTGAAGCAATTCAAATTGTGATAATAATAATTAAAGAGGATAGAAGATTACCAAAAAGAGAAGACCATTAGAAGCAGCTAGGGCACTCGTTGAAAGAGTTAAATTTATTTTGGGATTTAGAGCATAAAACCCAGATCTAAAATACCTAAGAGTAAATAAAAATCCTTTTTTAATTTACCCTAACCTAACAACAGAGCTGATGTTTTCAGTGTTGATTGTTGAGCTTCTTTAGCTTGTAGAATCCTATGTTTTCCGACAGACATTTTGCTTTTCTCTAACACGTTCCATGTCTTTGCTCGGGGTGCATAATCATGTCTCTGCTTGGGGTGTATTTAAGCTATTTCATATTGGGTGAAAAGTAGTTCTGAATCTCTCAAGCTAAACCTGTTGGTGTTTTCAAATTCACAACATTGTGAAGCCCAGGACTACCATACAAAAGCCAACAGTTCCCTGGCCAACTGATGCCTACAACTGATGCCTACAAGCAACCGTACTACTACTAGCATTTGAATAAAGATTAGATTTTGTAAAAAGACACAACAAAATTGATCTTTATATATAAATATGAAGATTCTATAACTAGTATTACAGCGCTGTCTGTCTAAATGGAAATCAGGTTACAACTAATAGTAAGATCGATTGAGGTGCAATACAAGTGTAAGAAATAAGGGGAATATTAGGAAGTCTACAAACACAAAAATCATAGACTGAAGTCTTCTTCTCTTGGGATTGTCTTCTTCTATGTGCATTAGCAGAATTCTCCAGAATTCCTTGACTTTGCGGATTCTCCAGAATTCCTGAATAGAACCTTGTTTGCGGATTCTCCAGAATAAATCTTTGAGATTTCATGTTCACCCCTGTTATCATCTAAGGTCTTCATCCTCGTCAACAAAATGTAGCGTAAATCTAGAATCAAGGCTTTGCGGATTCTCCAGAATTCCTGAACCACGTCCTCTAAGTAAGACATTTGCTCATTTTTCATTCATAACCTACTGGTCCTGCATGAACAAATCCCAACCACTACCAGCACAAAAAAAAATTCTCCCAATTGCATGGAGATGTCAGAGAAAGATCAGAAAAATTAGAATCTCTTATCTTCACATACCAATTAAATCGTGACTGCTAGGAAAATCATTAGCAAGTAGCGAATTAATCTAAATTTGAATCGCCTACCATTGAACTGTCATCATCCGTTGAACTTTCATCATCCGTTGAACTATCATTGTCCACTAGATTGTTTTCTTCTCTTGGGTTGGAATTTTTCTTAGTTTTTTTATTTTGATCTTTCGTGAAGTCTTCAATCCAGACACCATCATCATTGTTACGCAACAGAGCAGACTGAGACTCATAATTGATGCCAAACGAATCCGCAGCTGGAACTGTATTTTCGAAAGTATGACTACCTTCAATGACCAGTGAATCATCTACAAACTCTTCCACATTTACATCTTTGTCACGTGTTGATATGACGATAGACAACTTAGAGTAAAGTTGGTCTTGTACATAGAACACTTGTTTGGCATGGGAATCCATAATAAAGGGTTCATTTTTATGATCTAACCTCCGAAACTCAATACAATTGAGCTATAGCTATCCAAATCAATAAGAGACCTTACATACAATACATGTTTTTCATCGTAATCAATTAAGCAAATCTTATCAATACAAGTAAGACAGGTGTCACCACAACATATCTGGTCACTTGAGCTTCTTATTAGGTAAGCTTTCCAAACTACACAGTACACATTAGCATATTCCACCAGTGTGCAAAACTGTCTACACATAAATAACAAAGGACATAAAGATACATAGTGGTGGACTGAGGATATTAACACAGAAGAAAGAGAGAGAGACAGGCAACAGACGGAAAGAATTTCAAAATGCAAATTTCGTCTAACCAAACATTGGTGGATTGAGGATATTAACACAGAGAACACGAAGTTTAAGAATGTGCAGACATAATTTGAAACCGGTATCTCCTAAAGTTATAAAGAATGTTCCACATGCTTTGTACCACACCTTTTTACAAATGTAACCAAAAACAGCCAATATCCCTCAACCGCTTGCAGTAAATGCCCACTTATGAAACCAACAACACCAAGTTAGTAAACAGG